>APFE030120709.1:92815-106756 GCA_000404065.3 Pinus taeda
CATGGTATTGGATGCTTTGGCATGTATAAATATGTATTGTAACATTGAAAGGAAAATAATGAAAAATCAAGCTGGTAGTCCCGGTTTTGGGATCCAGTGGGAAATCTCTGTGTATATGTGTTTTATGTGTTATGCTCTCGTATTCTTATTTTTCTTGTGATTTAGAATTCGTATGTAGGTAATTTCTATACGGGGTTAAAACCTACATGAAAAGTTTGGTGTAAACCCTAATCTCATTGGAAGAACATGAAACCCCAATATGAACATTCTTAACAATTCCAGGTTTAATGGAAATGTCAAGAGGTGTGGCGGCAGTAATATTCCCCATATTACCCTCAGACAAGACTTCATGCACCAAAATAGGTGTTTGAAGTGGATGCATTGGGTTATGAGAAATGAAGCTTCAAGACACAAAGGAATCTCACTTAGGCTTGGAAGAAACAAAGAATGATGATGAATATCGTTCCAAGTAGTTTTGTCAAGAGACATAACCTCAACAATACTCTCGTTGGTGGGGAATGTCGTATTCAAAGGATCCAGGGAATCCCATGAACCAAGCCAAGGACATTGTGCATAAGTATCCAGGTTCATACTGAAAACAACATGTCTGGAGAAGGAATAATCCAAGGATCTGTAGAAACAAAGATCATATTGATCGAAGGGATATTCATAGGTGGGAGAGAAAAAAGTACCCATTAAAGCATAATCTTTAAAAAGACCTACCCCCACGCTCTCATATGGAACTTCGGTATTTCCCACATACAGGACATTGTCGTTCGATGCACCGGGAGAGAAAAAAGGCAATTGGTCAACGATGACAATTTTTCCTTCATGAGGAAAATGAAGTACCCGGAACAAAGAAGAAACCACACAAAACATGGCATGGGTCCAAATTCGTCCAAGAAGAAGGTTGTAATTGAGATGGATCTACAACTTCCACTTCTATCTCAATGGTCTTTCCTTCCAATGTGATAGGAAAATTTGTGAGAATACCATACAGACAGGAGCCTCTGCCATCAAAGGCCTAGAAAGTGTTTGGGGACTAGTTAAGGGGAGGAGAGCCAATGGCCTTCCAACATGAAACAAACATGATGCAGGTGGAAGCACCTTCATCAATGACAGTCTGATGGATCGTCTTTCCCTTTATAAACTTGAATCAGAAAAGAAATCTGATGCAAAAGACGAGGAACATGGTTTTCAAGATCGAAAGTAATTAAACTTGAATCAACAGGATCAATGGCTCCTATAGTAGACAACAATGATTTCCACTGCATTGGACATGTTTGAAGAACTTCCAAAGAAGACATCTTCAAAGGTGCTTAAGTTATATCTTCAACTATATTATAATGTTGTGCAACTCTAGCATTCATATTATAGGATGATTTCTGAAGCACACCTTTGGGAGGTGGTCGGATTGCAGATTCATTATTAGGTCACTCAATATGGAGCGGACCAGAACTGGGTGAAGTGGAAGTAGAAGGTATATCAATGACTTCTTTCTCCACTATTTTCTTTTGAGGGGTTTGATAGTCTTTCGATTGAGTAGCAACAGAGATAGGCAATGAACCTTGCATCATGAAAATTTGAGAACCAGACGAGGCAGAGGATTGTGGTTGGTCTACCAACTAAGTCTGCTGAGACGGAAATGGTTCTTTCAAAACAACCAGAGTCCCTTTCAATAAACGATTAACTTCAGCACGTCAACGACAATCCTTGATATAATGGTTTTCCTAAAAAATGAGGCAAGGATATTTCGAATTTCATTTGGAAGAATCATCAGTAGATGATTTGGGAGGATCTTGTTTTGGGGTATCAGATTTGGCTTTACCTTTACCTTTTTTCTTACCTGTCGAGGCTTTATCTGTCACGGTATATTGGACGGCATGGACCTCAGAGGTTTTACCAGGATTTGATGTATTTTTTGAAGGATGATTGGAACCAGTATCTGAAACAGATTTTTGCTTCGAAGAAGTCTTAGTGGAAGTTTGAGACATTGATCCAATCATACCATCAATAGTTGGTACATCAGGAAACTTTGAAGATGTCAGATTCGAATATGGCCTTGGAGCATTAGGCAACATTTCATACAACGTGACAAATTTGGAATAGAATAAGTCTAAATAGTGGGCATGAGCAATAGCTTGGTCCTCGGTAACACAGCCACCCATTGCTATATCTTTAGCAATTTTGTTTATGAATGATTTTGTGAACCATTCAGTTAACAACTCATCAGGAATTTAGAATTTGATGAGGTGACACCGACGTCTCCATTCATGGATATGATCGGAAATATGGGTCGCAATATCTTGCTTCAGAGATGTTAGAAAATGAGTACCAATCTCGTAACGAACTGGAAATTGGAAGTGGGTGAGGAAATCCATAGCTAAAGAGTTAATGTCGGCATAGGTACCTCGAGGTAGCACCTTTCAAGGTTCTATGAAAGAGTCAAAGATGGATAGAATCGTCAACATAATAATTTGAAGAATAGCATAAGTGATATGTCATCACATGGGCTTGAGGGTCCTGTTTAAATTTTCCGTCAAACTTAGGGAAATCGCTCAGAATTTTAGTAGGAATTGGAGGCCAGTAAGGCGAATGAAGAATAGGATCATTAGTGAGCCTTGAGAAATTAGGCAGTTCCAACGTAGCTAAAAATGGAAATTACGAATTAAATGGCATGTAAGGCCTTTGAGGGGGCCCAACTTGTGGATTCCAACCTTGCTGGTAAGGGTTATGTTCCCACAGTGGAGTATTTTGACCATAAGGGACTTGATTTTGCCCCCACTGAAAGGTACCTTGACCATAAGGTGGATTTTGTCTAGGGTAAGGTTGATATCGACCTACCATAGGCCGTTGATAAGCATTATACATGGCATATGGATTGTAAGGTTGTTGTACTTGTTGACCCTGGATATGAAGAGATTGGCCCTGCTACTGTAGGGGTTGACCTTGTTGATATACAAGTTGATCTTGTTGCTGCAGAGGTTGACCTTGCTGCTGAAAAGGTTGACCTTGCTGCTGTAAAGATTGGCCTTGCGAATACAAGGGTTGAGTGGGCTGTTGAAAAAATTGTGTTTGCTATTGCAAAGGCTATTGATACTGCTGCAAAGGTTGCCCCTGCTATTGAAAAGGTTTCCCTTGCTACTATAACGGTTGTTGGACAGCTCCTTGAGGCATACCCTATGGGTATTCGTAAGTTCTGTATGGGATTTGACCATATGCACTAGGAATAGTAGATTGACCAGGCTGCACATAGTATCCTTCTTGTGGAATATAAGATGGATTTTGTAAGGCTTGTGAACCATATGGGACATAATCCTGTTGGAGTGGAATTTGAGCCGTATAAGGCTGTTGATACTGGATATTACCTGCCTCGGATGGACCAATGGGGTTAGGAATACCACTAGAATAAGGCTAATTGACTCCAACCATGTGAGTATGTGATTCACTCACATGGGTTCCACCTGACACAAGAGGAATGTTCGAATTTTCCCCCCTAGGCAGTGGTATATTCTGTCCACTTGGCAGAGGGGTGGAGAAACTTATAGAGGCCTGACCTGAAATAGACGGTTGTACCGGAATGGAGGGTTGAAACGACGGTACAGGTTGTGATGGAATTGTCAGTTAAATGGGAATTGACATGACAATAATTTGTACAGGAATTTGAGAGGTCAGGTTGGGGATAAACAAACTGATAGTGGGCATGGCATTTGGCGACCAAATAGGATTTTGATACAAATATGAAGCACTAGGAGTTCCTGAAACTAACTGAGCTAAGGTTGTATAACCATGTGGAATCATAGGTCCACTGGTTTCAGGAAGTGTGTCAGATGGGACTCTTCCCGTAAAAGGAAGGCCTTTTGGAGCAAAGTCATATTCTTTCTCTTCATCAACATAAGGAGTGTGAGTAGCGAAAACTTCCAGATGACCTTGAGGAGAGGTTAGGATCTCACCTTCTGAAGCCATGGGTGGAAACAAATAGTGAGGAGGAATCCAAGAAGTAGGAGGAGATAACTCCAAAGAAATACCAAGTTGATCGCAAGGACTGTAAGGATGCTAAGGAGATATCACAACAGGATCAAATAACAGATTCGACAGATATAAGACAAAACTCTGTAGACTCTCAGGGGTTTCTGGATCAGATTCTTGAAGTGACAAAGAATCTGAAGGTGGTGGATGAGAAGCGAGGGGTTGGATGCTTGGGACAATCCCAAGTTCAAAGCCTTGAGCTTCAAGTGATTGTGGAAGTTCTGGATGAACTCGTTGTGAAGACCCTTCAATATCAAACAACAAAAGGGAACTTTCGGGTGAACTCAATGGTTCAGCCACTATGACTTTCTCTCAAGAGTAGAAGAAGGAGAGATGATTCATTGAGGGTTGATTAAAATTAAAATTTACAAGGATTTACTCAATATTGGGCCAAGAAGTAACTGCATGGGTCTGACATGTTATTTTTGGAAGTTAATTTTATTGACACGAAACAACAAATAAATCAAAATGGGTAAAAACTAGGCAATAGGGTTTACCAAGTATCCGTGAACCACAATATACACCGCATTCGAACCGAAGGACTTAACGTACGGTGGCCAATATCCCTAAATATTGTGTTCGGTGTATCACGTTTGCAAGGAGGTTGACTCGGTTACCTGTGGCTAAAGGATATCAACCTAATGGGGTCTCCCAAATATATACATGATCGTACGGGGAGCACAAGTTCGTGTTAGTGTTGTTTAATGCAGAACCATTCGATGAGAGCGTCCCTATATACTTTTCATATTGAAGTGCCTCTGATATACTCGAAAGTACTGGATAACCTTCTATATACTTCCATACTGGGACGGGATTTCACCCCTGGGATACACTGCAGGCAGATAATGATAGCTGCTATGTTTTAAGATGTGGGAACAAGTCTCTAGCCTAGACCTCTAGATATTTGCGTTAAGTGACAAATGTTCCTTAGGTTGATTGAGGTAAATTTTAAGTTAATCTTGAATTAAGTTTCAATTTTGATGTCTCAATGATGTGAGATGTTCCTAGAATGCAACTAATGATGAAAATGAAACATTTTCATTCAATGAAGGCTAAGCTAACAAAGGAAGAGAAACAACCAAGAAATGCATTAAACAATTCAAAATGCATCAACACAATTCTTTCCAATGCAATATGTAAAAATGAAATCTAATCTTTCATTCTACTAACAAATGAAATGCCAACATGCAATCCTATAGAAATGAAAATCTATTTCCTTTCACTAAGATGCAATAATGGGTTTTCTTTCTCTTTGATTCAATCAATGCATACGAATGCAAAAAGTAAAGGGAAATGTAAACAACTCACTAAACATGAAAATATCTTTCACTTTATGATTTGAATGCAAGATATGTCTCTAAAATACTTAAATGACAAACACTTTCACTTTCCGAAACATAAGAATGGTAACAACCACGTTCTTTTAGTTCAACCAAAGCAAACAACTTGTGATCTATGTTTGACAATGGAAGTAAAGTGGCCTTCAAAGCATTAATATGGTTAGACGAAAGCAATTTCACACAAAATAACCAAAATAAACTTATAAAATATGTCCTGATGTAGAAGACTCTTGAACAAGAGTAATCAATCTCTAAGAAGTAGACCAATCAATGAGTGGAGTGTGACCTAGAAACCCTAGAAACCCTAAAAAAAAACAAGCTTCAAACACACATAAACTAAATCAAGAGATAATTGTAGTCAGTCAAGCATGACACTTAGGACAAATACACCATAACCACACTAGAAAATCACTGACAGAGGGAAAAAAGACTAAGAACAAGAAGAAAAACCCTAATTTCTCTTATGCTTTGGGATCATCGTGCTTGTTATAGGAAAAAAGGCAGTGAAAGGGTAATAAACGTGACTATAATTAAAAAATCAGCAATGACATCGCGATTGTGAAGGTGGTAAACCCGCAATGGACAAGAAAAATGAGGGAAAAATAAAAAAATCCTTCAAGATCAGACAAAAATGAATGTCCTCAACCAATCACCAGCAAGTGAAAATAGTTACAGAGAAGAAAACAAGCTAGAAAGCTAACGGTTGGTCAAACTCATCACAAAATCAAGGTGAAGGATGGATGGAAAGAGTTATAGATTCCCCAGTGGAGTCACCATTTTTTTGTCTAGGTAATCCTCTCTATGGATAGAAACAATCCCTCTAGCCCAATGAGTGGGACTAGAAACCTACGTGACAATCTATTGGACACTTTCCTAAGTTACAATTGAAATAAGAGATGAAGAAGATGGCCTACCTCATTATGATGTTATCACGTCCACCTTTGCTGAAGACCTTGAATCACTTGTGACATAGGCTCGATCCTGCTGCTCACAACATTTAAACACCTACACAAGAGATTAAGACACAACAAGGCATGCAAATACAAATAACATAATCAAAAGTAACCTACTTAACATATCAAGGAGCGTTAAGAAAAATGATACATAAGCATACATATTTATGGAAAATGAACTAGCAGTTGTATATTAATAGAATAAAGGAGGAAGCATACAACCAAGCCTTGATGTCTATAGGCTCCCCTTGAATGAATGCCCAAGTCCAAGCTTAAGCTCTCCAAGCACTCCTTCTCCAACTCAAATGAGTAGCATATAGGAACAATCTCAGCATAAGGGTGCAAATAGCCAAATACCAACTATTTGGGAATGGGAGAGGATGAATATAGAGGTAGGGAAAGGGAGTTAGGATCTCTCCAAAGATAGGAGAAAACCCTCATCTCAAGGAGGTAGGTCATAGGGATAAGACCAAAAGGCCAAGTTGAGAGAACTCAACCTCATCCATGCCAAACAACCTCGAGCTCGTCGCTCTGGAAGTTTCTAGAGCACGAAGCTTCTCATTCTCTTTAGGAAAATTTCCTTTTAGGGATCATCGTAGGTATACAAGAAAACAGAGCAATTGCATCGTGGGGCTAGTATAGTGCAACTAGCGACCATTGCAGTTTTCAGTATCATAAGAGCCATGATTCTAAAATTAGGGTTTTAGAGCTATTTCCTTCGAGGGAAGCTCAAAGAATTTTCCAATGAGTGTCTTAGGGAGGATCTAAGCTGCATATCTGAATGAGTACACTACATGATGGTCATGTTTCGGGGACTTCGAGGTATGGCACACTGAAGTGCGGGAGGTGTGACAAAATATTGTGTAACAGCTCGACCACCATAATTTAAGGTTTTCCTTGGTTTCAATGGATAACATAAGAGATTATACACACAACCTTTCAATAAACAAGTAATTTGACATTGTGAAATTCCTATTACAATGTGTAAAAGGAGGCCTTCATGAGAGGGGAGACAAGTGTGAGTCTCCAGAAGGAACGTAATATTACTATCCTAAGAGAGGCACAAAAGAGAAAGGAAAGATTCATTAGTTATCTAGTGAAGTATTTCACATATACACAATGATCATTAAAGAAAATACAACACACATTCAACAAGATGAGCACTAAAGGAAATGAAATAGTTTAATTTATTTAGTACTTATGAACATAACATATACCGCAAACATCCAAATAATAGTCTTACAATATTAATGATACATGCATGAATGTGTGTTGGATCATTGAGCTTCAATTATTAGGTGAAAGATACAAATACACAATTAAAATGGTGATACATTAGCTCTAGTAGTGGAGCATTAAGTCACTTATTGCTTCTTCAAGGAACGATCTTCTCTCCTATGTCAATCTAAAGAAGCCAAGGCTATCTCTCCATATTCTAAGCCTCCAAAATCATTTTTATTGAGTTATGAGGTTTATTTTATAGCAAGAGGAATGACCTTTCATCTCCCCTTATGAATCTTGAGCTACCCTCATGAATCTTGGACTTCTAAATAACCTTTGAACTTATATTGACTCTTTTATCCACATGTGACTTTACATATTCCACATATGACTCTTGGACTTCCAACTCTTTTACATTTTTTTCATTTTTTTGAGAATACAATAATTACATCCAAAAATGATATGGCAATACACATTGACACATATGATATTCTGATGACACTTGTACAAGCCATGACTTGGCATTGATGACATGGAACTTCATGATGATGTGGCATTTCTAGGTTGATTTCTTGATGCTTTGTCTTCAATCTTCATGAAATATTTGCTTTGTTCTTCATCTTCACCCTCCAAAGGTTCTTGGATCACCATCATAATCTTTTATGTCATCGTGAAATGTCTTCAATCTCTCTTGGTTTAGGATTTCTCCATGTCTCTGTGATGGTTCTTCTTTTTGCTTCTTCTCTGTAAGTGGCTCTTTGCTTATTCTTCTTCTTAGCATCTTTCTTGAGAATCACCTTGTCATGTTGAGATGGTACACATACCTATTAATATCACTCATGACAAGGAAAAACCAGCCTTGAAATTATCTATCCTAACCCTACTGTGCTCATGGAAGAAGTTGTTTGTGATAGGCCTATGTAAGGAGAGAGTAGGAAAGGCTTGTTGGGAAAAGTGCAGTTGAGATTTGTAGAGCCAAGGATGACCCCACTTCTCACTAGAACTATGCTTTGTGCCAAAATGGAAGGCTTCTTAAGGTCTAGCACATTGGGAAAGTGAAAGAGGTAGAGGTGATTATCTTGATGACTAAAATTGCGCCATGCACTAGGCTCAAGGGAGTAGGGGAAAATGATAGCACCATTGAGCTTGAAAGTGAGCAAGGGATGACTGCATTACTCACCAGAACTGCACAATTCATTGAGAAGGAAAGACAAGAAATGCCTTGACACACTGAATAAATTTAGTGGACAAGGGTTGAGGGCTTTCTAGCTAAAATTGTGCCACGCACTATGACTAAGAGGTAGACTTAAAAGAGAGTACAATTTTTTCAACAATGATTTACATTCCACTAGAACTTCACCCTGCAATTTAGGCAAGTATATTTTGCTTCAAAAGTGGTTGACTGTCCACTAGAAATGAACCCTACGCTTAGGAAGGCTCACTTGAATAGGAAAATTGTTCAGTCGGCTAAGGGAGGCAACAAAAGGAAAGTCACTTTTCCCAAGAAGAGGCTTAATGAACTGTGAGAGGGAAGAGACTTTGTATGGCATAGTTTACTTTTTCAGAGGGCCACTAGAAATGGTCCATGTTTATACAAGGTAGAATGCTCAAAACTCAGTGTAGTGAGTCAATACAAGCAAGAAGGGTTAGGTGACTATGATTTGAAGGTTTTCAATGTGCAATTATAGGAGCTGAACTTAAAGAGGACTTAGTTCACAAGTTTGGTAGTGAAATATCTCATAAATGAGGCTCATGGATAGGCTATGCTCATCACCTGACAAGAGAGTTCATGTATTCACAACTTGCACTGGGAAGGAGGACCAAGAAGAGCTCCAAAATGTCTAAGTGTGGGACTAATAGAGTAAGAAAGGGAAAAATATTCAAGCAACAATTAAACACGGATCACACACATTAATTCCATCTATAGAAGCCAAGGGGATGCACATGACTTGTGAACAGCAATCACACCTTTAAAAGACAGCAAAGCGACACTTATTCCTAAGTGCAACAATTGAAACGCTAAATTGCGACACTTAGAATACAAGTTGCGACACAAGTGTCGATTGTGACTAGAAAGTGTGCTAAGTTATAGGAATGTGTCTAACACATATTATCATGATATGTGGGACCATCTAACGTAGAAAAGTGTGCTAGAGCTACCTCTATTGATGTTAAAAGGTGCAACACATACATGATTTGAAACAATTAGAAGTGACACTTGCTATAGTAAGAAAGCCCGAAAACAACACTTGCAAAAGCTAACTAATTTGAAGGCGACACATGCCAGAGCGAAGATAAAATGAGAACGCCACTTGTTAAAGTGAAAGAAAGTAAAAACAAAAATCATGAATGTGAAAGGAACACTTGTGAAAGCAAAGGTGTGCAAAAGCGACAATTGAGAAACTCACTTAAATAGAAATACAATTACAACCAAAGTGAGGGGGCAAACTTTCAAAGAGTGCACATTGATTGTCAATTGTCTAGGCTTGCATAAGAAAGTTGCACTCATACATTTATCAAGAACCAAGAATGTGAGAGAAAGTGACTTTGACACTTAGAATATGAGAAGAATACTTGGGTGCTTATAAAAACATCAATCGACCATGAAGCGACTATGGAACAACAGATTGTAAGATCCTCAGTAGGCTCCAAAATTCAAGTGTAGGAAAATTTTTGGAGGGTGTTGATTGCAGCATCAACAATAATCTTCATATGCTTTATGTTACCCTACTATCATCTAGACATGTTTTAAACTAGGTAATTAGAGGGACATTTGCAAGTAGTATATCTAGGTTAATTAAATTGCATCCCTAGAGGATCTTAGCACCAAGATGGCTTTCTATTCTGAACATTTCATCTAGTTATTAGGATTGCATATACATGAAAACCCCAGATTCATGCCCTAAGGATCCCCCTTAGATAGTTTTGGTTTGGATGTCGTCAACTTTGGATTGAGTAATCACCACCTACCTCACTTGGATATAACTTGTGCCACATTTTTCCACCTTTAGGAGACCAATTTAGAGCACCTCATCTTCATATGCCTTAATTACTCTAAAATAAAGAGGATATTTACTACTTTTACCACATTTCAAGTGGATCTATATTCAAATCCTTGAGTTATCCACACAAGATATGTTTAGCTTTTTTATGGAGGGACATTTTCGAACTTAGAGGGTAGTTTCTTTCTTCTTGTTGCCCCATCTTTCTTGGGGAAACACGTAACATGTAGAGGTCCAAGTTTGTTCAAATATGAGATTGGAGAGACCCTGGATTTTCTCATGGTCTTGCTCAAAAATACTCCATGATACCTCTTTGATCGATCCCTTATTAGGGCTTTTACTTTAGTGGAATCATCCAGCCCTAGGTTTTATCCAATTCAACCCTTGCTAGGGTTTTAACACATACCCTAGAATATTATTTCAAAACTAGGGTTTAAGGATAATTTAGTCATACAAACCCTAGATGAATTTTCCCAAGAGCTAGGTTTTTCTAAGAGGGAATGATTAGATAGAGTTAATCCAATATAGGGTTCAGAAACCCTAATACTTCACAAGTTTGAAATACCTACAAACCCTATAAACCATTCTATATAGACCCTATCTAATAACTATTGCCACAATTTTGACCCATAACATGAAATGAATACAAAAATTGTACATATGAATGCTTACATGTATGGAAAATATGTCAAAAATTTAGTCAATACACACAACAAACAAGAAACAACATTCCACAACTTACAAGTAATTCAATGGCCATATGATATAAGAGATCATTAACATCATTTCTTTAAAGGTAAAATATATGTAATAATAATAACACATCAAGCAGTTAATAGCAATGGATGTTAAGTCATTCATGTTGTTTAGGAAGAGACACAAAAAAAGGTTTTAACTCTTTATAAACTCACTTTTGAGTTGCCATAAAGCATTTATAGTTTATCGAAATGAGTATCAACTTATCATTGAATAGTTGGTTATTAAGGACCATCCAATCCAAATATCTGTATGTCTGGTGGTGGAATGAGTTTTGATGGAATTATGAAATCTTGGACTTATTATTCATTATTTTATGTATGCCATCACCTTGGTCATTAGAAGTCTAGTTCTCATGTTTCATGTCACCCTGACACACATTGCTATAAAGGCCTCAATATTTTGTGTATATTTATGAGGTTTATCCTATTGTGTCTAGTTTGAATTTGTGGACCTCAACTATGCAGGATTTACTTTTTTCAAGAGGCTAACTTCTGTTTCTTTCTATTGTTGAAATTTAATTCTGATTATTGTATTTTTTCCTCATTTACAACATTGCAGGTTTGGTACAATAATGTCCCACATACTCGTTTGGTAGAAGATAAAGGTAGTCAAAATAGGATTGTATTAGATAACTACAAATTCAATTTTCTAGGATTTGGAACCCAATTCATACATGGGGAAGATCATTACATAAATTAGATTGCTCAGGTTATTGGAAATAATGCTTTCTTTTCTTATGCCATTACGGGCTCTAGCTAACACTATCTAGAACTAGATGCATTGTGGTGTTATTTGTTGCTGGCCCTGAATATTTTTATTTCTTATTTGGTTGTGCAGATGGTTCCTCATGTGGTTTGGGGTGTTCATACTAGGGTTGTTTTGGAAGTGAGATCTGGTGTAGCGAGATTTGGCACATTTTTTCTTTCTTGAAATTTATCAAAACTTTCCATAGTTCCAAAAGATGTTCATGAAAATCAGATCCAATTTTCTCTTGAACATGGTGTTCTTGCTATGGTGGCAACTTTTGCAACACACAACCTTTTGTATCCTAGTTAGTACTTTGACATGATTGATTGTCCCTGTTGTCAAATTGAATGAACTAATGATGGTATGGTTTTATCTCTTCTTTAAGATACCTAAACTATGATATTATATCTTTTGAATTTTATATGGAATTAATAGAAATATGAAAAAGGGTTTAGTATTGGTTAGGTACAAAGCTACATATAGCTTAATTTTTTTAGGTCAAGCAGTGGAGAAGAGTTAGGTCTATAATTGGGTGGTGAATTGGTGTTGGTATGATCCATTAGACTCATTGGTTCCTCTCTTAAGGAGATGTTTACTCGAATATCTAGCAGACGTGTATGCCCTTTTGGGGATTTGAACCATTTTCATTAAATAAATGATAGACTAGATGATCCCTAATTATTTGTTGTTGTGAACAATGCTACATATAATTCACTGTCAAATAGGGTCAACAAATTAATTTCAAGGGATCTATGCATGTTGGGGATTGAACTCAGGTCATGAATATGGTGATACCCTTCCTCAACCACTGAATTGATGATTTCTTTTTTCATGCAAAGTGCTCAAAAGACCATTTTTTCATGCATGTGCTTAGAGGAAAATATAGGTGCATGATGGCAAAAATAAATCATGGCATAGTAGAATGTAAAACAATTGGTAAAATCTCCGGCATCTATAAAATGGAAGTAAAAAAGGAGTTGGCTATGCCTATTTGACTGTTGTCTCTCGATATAATTTATCCTTGGATTTGGTGACACCACCTTCAAGTGGCAATTTGTCTTTTAATGACTCTTATCTTTCCATAATAGTAATGACTATAGTTTTATCTCAAGGATTATTAGGTGCTAGTGGCCTTAGTTGTGGCCGTTCATATGCAAATTACACTTGTCCAAGAAATGATGAAAACCTTAGTGATCTGAAATCACCCCTAGGTGACCTCAGGAAATTAATAAAAGTATTACAAACTCGTGCACTGGGATATGCCTATGTTATTTTAAGCAACGAATCGATAAGTTTGTGAAATACACAAGCATTGGAAAACAATAAGAGAAGCACAACAAGCAAATGCAAAAACACAACAATTTAATAAGGAGTTCACCCAATCCTCCTGGGCTATGTCTCCTGGTCCAACTTTCAGTGGTGGCCTTTTCTATTGTGTCTTTAAGTAGAGTTTTTACAATGAGGAGCTCAATTTGAGTCTCCTGTAACAGACGATGCTCAGTAGGGTGGTACTTGAACAATGTAAACTTTGAAACGGGAACTATAAACTCAAAACATGAACTCTGGCCAAAAAACCCCTTTAAAACATCAAAAACAGTGCTAAAACGAAAAGTGTTGATGCTGGAATAACACCTTTTTTTTCTAGGGTAAGTTTTGAACATGTTTTAAAATGACAGTGAAAACCAGTTTTTTGTGTAAAAATTGTTCAAAAAACACCCTCAAAACAATAAGTGTTGACGTTGGGATAACAATTTTTTTTTTCAAAGGTAATATTTCAACATTTCGAAATAATAGCGTAAAATATTTTATCATGATCCTGAAAAAAATTAAAATTTCAAACAAATAATGAAAACATAAAATAAAATAAAAAATTAAAACAATGAAAAAACA
>APFE030120717.1:1907-19024 GCA_000404065.3 Pinus taeda
AAATTAAAATTAAAAAATAATAAATAACATTGATATGCCAATAACATCAACCATCCCTGAAGTATAAATAAGCACATAAAAATCATTAGTATAAATAAGCACATAAAAATCATTTTACATTCACCGTTAGACACTAATCCACAAGTCATGATTTAGGTTATGGTGTTATGATAATTAGTTATTAGAGAAAAAAATTTAGGAAATGAAATTTACTATATGTATCATTCTTCATACCGTTCTTAATATATAGTTGAATTCACTTTTCAAATTGTAATTATAATTGCAACAATAGTATCAGAGTGGAAGTTCAGGTACCCTATTTATTAAATTGAGCCATGAGATTTGTGACCATCCAAAATCAAGCCACTACTTTTGTGGCCTTCTTAAGCGCTTCTCATTTCCTAGCATTTTGGTCTTAAAAACTTGGTGAATCCTATGGAATTTGTACTCGGATTTGGGAGGAATTCGAAGTTGTGAGTGTGACTTTGTGCATACAAAGACAACAAAAAAATCCGGTTTTTTTGTGATTGTCTCTTTGAAAGACAACATATCAAGGTTGCGGCTATGAGAACACCCCACGATGAAGCTAAAGGTTGTGTTTTTTATTTGAAATAAATAAATTTAAATTCTATAAATTTTGTAAATACTTTTTAATATGAGTGTAGAGGTATTAAATTTTTTCACGTGTAAATGTTTTAGCATAAAATCATTATTTTTTGATTATTTAAATTGTATTTTTGAATGCTAAATAAAATATATATAGGACCAAATAAAAATTTAACCATAAAAATTTAAAATATTTTCTATATATAAATATATATGAAATTGATATCGACATAAATTAGTTAAAGTAAGATGTTAAATAATTTATTAAATCTTTTGATTGAATATTTTCAAAGTAAAAAATAAAAACATCTATTCGCACATTCTTTTTTTCTAATTAAATTACAAATTTTTATTTTTTATTTTAATTATAGCTCATTTTTTTTTCTATTAAAATATATTTATTGATTCTTATTTTATTTAAAGAAACACAGATCTACCATCAATAAATCTCTGGACAACACCTTGTCCAAAACTGAAAACATTTATACAAAAGGTTTCTTTCCCCAACCTTAAAATCATCTGAAAAACATTTCTCTTGAATCCCTGGTATTTTAAATTGATGGATTTCAAAAATGATAAAATATGGCGGAAATAGGAGTAATTAGAGCAATATGTGACAGTGAACGTATGAATCGAATCTCTTCAAAATATCATTGGGCAAGGAACACATGGATCGTAGTTAATAATTAATCTGAGAATTCTAGCAAGGAGGGTGATAAAAACATCAAGTTCTTTCATCGTTTTGCTAGCAACAGACGTGCAACAAACTCTATTTCGCAAATCAAGAACGAAAAAAAGAGTCCAGCTGTACTCACAAGATGACATTACCAATCAAGCCGTCAAACATTTTAAAAGACAATACAAATGTGAGACAAACAGGCAGATAAATGATATATTATGGGGTATAGACCCTTTCCCAAAAATGTTCAAGGATGAGGATAATGCAAGGTTTTATGCCCAGGTAAAGGAGGAAGAATTACTCTCTGTAATGAAGTCATTTAAAAAGGATAAATGTCCCGGTTCAGATGGCTGGACTATTGACATTTTCATCCATTTTCTTGATATTATGAAAATGGATATTATGGGGATGGTGGAAGAAACCAGAAGACAGGGGAGAATTCATCAATATATTTCATCCACCTATATTGCACTGATTCCGAAAAAAAGGACTCCTTATCTTTTGCAGATTACACACTGATTTCTTTATGCAATGTCATTTATAAGATTATTTCTAAAATAATAGTTGAGAGAATCCGAGGTATTTATCTCATCATATCACAAAAGAACAGCATGGGTTTCTAAGTGGCAGGAATATTTTAGAAGCAGTGGCCATAGCTCAGGAGGCTTTGCATTCTATGCAAACAAAAAATGTTGATACTGCCATCCTTAAAATTGATCTAAAAAAAGCCTATGACTGCATTGATACTGCCATCCTTAAAATTGATATAAAAAAAGCCTATGACTGCATTGACTGGAGCTATCTGAGATGTTTACTTATCAAGATCAGGCTGTCATACCTGTGCACCAAATGGATCATGGCGTGTGTGGAAGGAGTCAACTATGTGGTCCTCATTAATGCGTACCCCTCACCTTTTTTCTCGGTTGAAAGAGGTCTCTGTCAGGGGTGCTCAATCTCCCCCCTTTTATTCATTTTGGTCATGGACACCCTCAGTGTTCACATCAAAAATGCGGTTGCTGGGGGGAATATTGGACCACTTTCCATCTCCAGAGGTAACACTCTTACGCACAACCCTTTCGTGGATGAGGTTCTTCTATTCGCTATACTTTGCAGAAATCCCTGGCATATAATGCATGAGATTATAAATTTATTTCAAAGGGCCACAGGTTTATATGTCAATGGAGGTAAATCTACTTTACATTATAGTAAGGTTAATGCAGAAGAGATGGAATATATCTCACTCTTTTTTAACATCCGGGTTGTTTCCATAAAAGAGGGGGTTAAATATCTGGGGTATCATCTGAAACCCATGGGCTACAATTCCTCTGATTGGTCATGGATCTTAAACAGATTTTATAAAAGAATATCAGGGTGGGAATTTAAATGCTTATCAGTTGTTGGCAGAATGATCTTAACACATTCGGTTCTTGCTCAAATCTGTGTATATTGGGCGCATCTGTTCTACTTGCCATCGTCTATAATTATAAATTGAACAGATTAATGGCAATCTTTATTTGGGGAGGATGCAAGGAAAAGAGAAAGTATCATCTTACGAAACTGGAAAATATCTCCATCCCAAAAATCAAAGGAGGCTGGGGCATCATGAATCTGCGTCGCTTTGGCATGGCTCTACTGTGTAAATCAATGTGGCGAGCGGTCTTTGGGAATAGCTTATGGAGTCAAACCGTTAAAATGAAATATCTCGGGAATGAAGATATTTATTTCTGGTACATGAACAGTTTTAAATGGCCCTCTCAAGGATCGACGATCTGGAGAAGTCTTCAAAAGGCTCTTCCCTTTTTCTATAGGAACTGTATACGGAAATTACAAACTGGAAATAACATCCTCATTGGGTTTGATTCAATCAAGGGAGTTGAAATGGATCCTCCAATCACTCCACATCTTCTATCGCTCCTCCACAAAAAGGTCTCTTCTTCTGAGCACAGGTTATGAATGGATGGAAGGATGACATTCCACAATGGAAATCGGAAAGAGAACTCGGACTAGCATGAGAAATGGCCACCCAATGGAATAGCATTGTTCGGAATATGAAAAGTGCATGGTTTTATAAAACAGAGGACAGAGATTGCATCGAATGGCAGGTAAAAAAAGGTAGATCCATTGTATTAGTAAGAGACATATATATTTCCCTGATAGAGCAGCAAAGGGAGTCCTCTCAAAAAATCTTTCCATACTCTCTATGGAAAGTAAACTGCCCACTAAAAATCATTATATTTTCATGGCTAGTTTACCTTAATAAAAACCTTACATGGTCAAATTTGCAGAAAAGGGGATGGCAGGGACCAACCATATGCTCTATATGCTTAGCCAACACTGAAGAAAATCTGCACATGTTTTTAAAATTCCCTCTGCACATGTTTTTAAAATGCCCCCTATCTCAGAGTCTGTGGATGCAAATGGCTACTTTCCTTGGATTTCCTACAATCTCACATCCATCCATAGAGGATGCTTATGAATGGTGGGGATCTCAAAAAGCTATCTGGCGTTCCATTCCATTAATTATTTGTTGGTTCATATGGAAGTGGAGAAATAAAATAATCTTCCAGAATTGCAAAGAGAGTTTTGGGCGTATTATAGACAAGATTATTCCTTTTTATCTCTCCATTCTCCATAACATCCCCCAACTGAAAAAACAACAGATCACTGCCTCAGACTCTCAACAACCCTTCTTCCCAAGGGTCCATTTTGACGGTGCAGAAAAAGATGGAATATGCGCTTGTGGGGTGTATATTGGTATATCAAACGATCTCCAATATTATCTGTATTGGAATGGCGGCAATGGGACAAATAACAAGGTAGAGGCCCCTGCATGGGCTGCTCTTTTTCTGTATTTTCATGGACATCGGCCCTATCAATGTATATGGGTACTCTAAAATAATCATAGATCACGTCAATGGCAAACATGTCACAAAAAATGACAGCCTTTCTGGATGGTTGGCCATGATAGCATCTCTATGGAAGCCTGATATTTTCCCTATCTCACATATAAAACGTAATCAAAATGAGATAGTGGGTATACTTTCAAAGAAGGGAATGCAATCTCCAGTTGGTAAGTGGCAACTGAGCATCACCATGGAATCCACCTCATATGTCATCCAACCTTTCTCTATGCCCGACATATAAGGTTGAAAAATTCTGGTATGATACAAGCTCCCTTTTTTTGGATAATATCTCAGCTTACAGGTAGCTACTTATTCTGAAAATCCTTTGAAATATCTCTATGTTAAAATGTTTCTATATGCTGTCCAAAATATTGTATATGTATCAACGAAAGATGTATAGATGACACTATCTTTTAAATAGGAGATCAAATCCGGGACATCGCTCGCCATATATATATAAATACAACACTGTTTTTTGGAACATAATATATACTATACTGCTTTTTCTTCTGGAAAAAATTAATTACTTTGAATTTCAAATGACTTTTCTGTCCGTCAATTATTTCACCTTGCTGTTATCCATTACTTTTCAGATATTCCCAAAAAGCTAAAATAAAAATTTCCAATTAATTGAGATCCATTACATTTTCGAATATTCCCAAAAAGCTAAAGTAGAAATTTCCAATCAACATATTGTACCTAAGGAAAAACAACCATCTATGTTTATGTGACCAGTAATTTTATTATCATTTAACTATTATTTCTACACTCCAAGAATGGAACTAAACTGACCACCTCAAAAGGAAAACAAGTGGTACATTAATTCAATACACCAAACCAAACACCATGAAAGTGATTAATTCAATACACTCTTTCTTTGTACTTCATTCCACAATATGATTAATACTCTTTTCCTTTTTGCTTTATTCCACTCTCATTATCACTTTCAAAGATACTCAAACGTACCTTTGTTTAAACTTTTATTTTTAAGTGATTAAGATGAAAGATTAGAATTCTCTCGGAAAACCACAACTTGCTTGATATATTTGATTTTATTTTGTGTGTATTAATGAGAAACTCTCTTTTATTCCATTTTTTTAAAAGCTTCAAGCATAGAAATAAATTTCAAAGATAATCAAAGAATGAAATATTTGATTTTATTAGCTAGATAATTTTATAGTGGGCAGTATTAAATTACAAAATAGGAAGGTAAAATTTGATGAATGAACTTTTAACTTACAGCGGAGACTAGTTATCCTATTAAAACAATTTTATCACATTCTCATTAACCATATTTAGTGATAATTACACATATTTGTATGATTACACTCTTGTTAGGGCGATCACAACAAACTTCTAAGAAATAGGATTTAAATCCTAAATAAAAACACAATCAAAACAACCAAAAACCATTTTCTCCATTATTTCCAAGCCTCTCAAGTGATTTTATTTTCACACCTAATATCTCCCTAAGCAATTTAAATTTGATCTTCCCAAAGGCTTAGTGAAAATATCACCTACATTTTCACAAGTATTACAATACATTAATCTTCTCTCTAACAAAATGAAACTGAGCACCAACATGCTTTGTTCTTGCATGATAAATTGTTATTTTCCAACTTGGTCGAGCTCTGGTTATGACATTGGATCATTGTAGCCTTCTTTTGTTCTTCTCCAACATCTTGAAGAACTCTCAACCAAACAACTTCACAAATTGCTGCACACAAATATTTATACTTTGACTCAATGGATGACCTTTTTCATGACATTTTTAATATTAACTTTTACCCAAAGGACAGATCTTTTAAAAACTTGAGTTTAGGTTGTTTAATATGTAGAATTCAAGTCCCTCGGGGGTTTTTGAGGATGATAAATACATATATGCATTCAAAAATTCATTTTAAACCAAAAAAAAAAATCACCTTCTTTCTTGAAATTATTTTGTTGGATTCTAGTAAAAAAATTATATTTTGTCAAGTTAGGCTACACTGTAGAAATGGCCCTTTTCATGACATTTTTCCTCTTTAATTTTAGTTGTTTAATATGTAGAATCTAATTGCCTCTAGGTTTTTGAGCGTGTTGAATCCATATATGCATAACAAAAAATCACATTCTTTTTGGAAACTATTTTCTCATATTCTAGTGAAAATGTCTTTATTATTTATTAAAATTAAAGCAATGTGTTAATACTTTCGAGATATATATATATATATATATATATATATATATAAGTGTATTAATTGTTATTTTTTTTTCTTATTAGTCTCTCTTAATGCAGAGTTGTAACAATTCATGTTCTCTTTAATTATCATTAATTTAGCATTGATTTATACAACATGTATAATTACAAAAATGAGTTCATTCTTGGGTGTTTCAATATTCTCGGGTCGTCCAGATCCTTTTTAGGTGGCTTGTTGGGCATTGAATATAACTTCTTTGCTAGTTGAGAGTTGGTTTCTCCATTTATGATTTCTATTATGACTCAAACATTCGTTCAATAACAAATGTGAGATATAAAGATGTGCACCTTGGTGAGTCTTGGTATTACACCAAGAATGTTGCAACTCCCAAGGGCTCCTCAACTCAAATTATCAACCTGGGGTTCGTAAAAACTTAAAGGTGACAATTCTATATATATAGTAGGTTAAAATCTACTCATGCCACCCTCAGTCACAACATTGGATCAAGGTGTTCAGAGATCATTCCTTCTACGGAATTATAGTGAAAGCTTGTTGGTGAAAGCACAATTGAAAACTGATTCTAGCTATAAAAGTGTAAATGTCATTTGCTCAACTTGTAGATGTTAATTAACCATTTCATGAAAGGAAAAGGTGTAATCTACTTGCATAAGGAAAGCTACTCTATATTTCATAATTCATCAAATAATCAACATAATTGCATGTATTATCTATCTATTTCACACTTGCTTGAAAATCAGAAATCTAACTTGCATCATGCTTGTGATTGAAAAACGCTAATTCTACTATGTTTTGTAGTGAGGAAAAGGAATGGTTGGAGTGGTCTAGGAGTTTCTCTTGATCACCAAATCGCAAATTGGGGTCATTATTCATCTTGACTGAGCTAAGGTTGAAGTGGAGGGAAAAGAAGGCGAATAAAATTGGTGATACATGCTTGCTATAGCTGCTATTACAAGAGGTCTTGTATTGCTACAGGAGGACCTGTAATGCTATAGGAGGGGTTCCGAGAACCTTTTTAGGGTGGAGATGATGTCTTGAGGGCATGAAGAGGTAGATGAATGCTTGAGAGAGTGAAGGAAGGTTGGTAAAGCATCCTAGCCAAGCCCAGGACCTCTCAGAGGTTTTTCTGAGATGAATGCTCATGGTTTCCTAAATTTCCTAGGCAAAGTGACTATAGAAACAAAGTTTCGGGGGCATAATTGAGGGATGGAAAGAGAAGATGGAGAATTCCAAAACGAAGGTGAAAGAGGTGCCCTCCCCTACAGATCAACATAGCCCAACAAACAACCACATACATACATCTATTCATCATTAATATAGTGATATAAACTATGATGAAAAATATGTGTTGAATTTAAATCATATCTATTTTATGCCATAACACTACTATAATCACTAAATTGACTCCTAAGCTATAGAAAGTAAATATGAAGAAGTACAACTAACATCTATATATTTCCAAGAAATCATAAACACAATGTTTTTGGGTTGAGATTGTGAATCCTTCCAACCATTCTCCCACAAGAGAGGTGATGTAGAAGCTTGAAATCATAAGTTTTTATAGCTTAACCTCTACTGTAATGAAAGAAAGTATGAAATGCTTGGAACTAAGAACAAAGAAAATGCATATAAGAAGGACCAAAGCCTCTGGGTTGGGCCCAAAACGAAGGGTCTCAACCCTCTAAAACTAACTCTGATGCAGTTGAATAAACAACTTCTCATTATCAGAAAGTAAAAGTCTCATGTGTCACATTAAATTAAAAATAACAATGCCAAGCTCTGAGCTCCATAGTTACACCTAACTGAACCAAAACTTCGAATCCTAATGAGTTTTTCATTTTGTTTATCTACAAAAAAGGGTAGCTGATAGTAACTCCCTTGAAAATATGAGTGATTCCCTCCTTGATTTGGGAAATGGTGGATATGGTCCCTCTTAAGCTTCACTTGTACTAGGAGTTACTTGGTTGTCAATGAATTCAAACTGGTGAGAGAGGATGTTGTGATCCCAAGTTGAGTTAGGGAGTTAAGGAGGTGCACAAACCCCCTAGATTCTCCCTTGGTTGTCTCCATAAAGCCCCTATATAGTAAATGCCTCAAAAATGCTTATTTTTCCTGCAGTTAAACCACATTATGTGACAAACATCTTTTACTCTTCTTACTAAGCATATTATAACAAAATTGTGAATTAATGTGAGAAAAGGATAGTTTTAAGATTGGAGGATTAAATAATGATATTCAAGATATACCTATTGATGGGAATCATCATCACCCCCCTAGCTGAAGGTTTTTCTCATCCTCTGTGCAACTTAGTCATCCATGTGAATCTCTGCCATGAACTTGGTGACCTCTTTGACATCCCAAGGCACCTCAGATGTTGTGCCTTCTTGTGGGTAAAAACCTACATTTGTTTCTATCTCAGTCCATTCCTTCTGATCTTCTGTTTGGTTCCTTCCTTCTTGTAAGCCTGGCAGATAGGGTGGATTGAGTTTGAGTCCTATCCATCTAATCTTCATCCTGTGCATTACTCTCTTACATAATGGTGTTCTCTCCAATGCATTCCTTAGACTTTCAGGAGAGTGATATTCTCTGATTTGTAGATTGTGGGGTAAGGCATGCCATCTTCTCTAGAAAGCTTGCATACTTTATGTTCCCAACATTCTAAGGTGTCTTCAAAGTGCAGAATGGGTTGCTCCTGGGTTGCAATTTATTTGGGTGCTAAAGTAGTATCAAAGGAGATGAGTTTATGATTGTTCATGGCATCCTTAGGGCTCACTAGCTCTACTCTGATATACAAGGGCTCCTTCTCGTCTTTTTTCATTACCTTTTTCACCTCCTCAACCCTTGTCTCTTCATGAGTCAACCAAGATGATAAAGCCATTAGTTGCATGTCTCCCAATATTTAATTGGGATCCCAAACATTCATATATGTCAAAATGAAATTGTGCATGTAGAATTCAGCTAACTTTGTCCTGTCTTCCATACTAGTTTGTTTGCAAAACACAATAAATTGTTTGTAGTCCTGAAAAGGCAGAGACCCATAATGCGCTAGAGTTTTTATTTGGAACTGCAACCACTATTCTTGAAGGAATATATCATAATATTTTGATGGCTTCCTGCATTGCAGGGATTCCATAAAGAGACTTGCCATGGTGGAAAGTTCTGTTTCTTTCTCATGCAACGTATCTCTCAACCTTGTGTTTTTTTGCCTATTGTGTCTCCTTCATAATAGACTCCCTTAGTCTCAAATCACTCAATTCCTTTCCCATTTCAATGAATTTCTCCTCCATGAGGCCGACATCTTCCAAATTCTTGGATTTAGAAATTTTTATCTGCTTGTGGGTTCTGCCTCTCTTTATCTCCATATCATAAAGGAGTGGAGCTGTAAAATTTTCAAGGATAATCCTTCCTCCAATAAATTTGTAGTAGGACCCCAAGCTAGGTTGTGGATCAGGCTCTTGGAGCTCTTGGAGGTCCTTTCCAACTGACTTTGAGGTGGATACTTCTTTTTGTAGCTCATTTTTCTTCTCCTATAGCTTCCATTGCTCCTCCTATAGAAAACTCTGCTTCTCCTGTAGCAAACCATGTATCTCCTGTAGCAAACCATGTATCTCCTGTAGCTTCTCTTATTCTACTTTCTCAAAGGAAGCTTGTGTCCTAGGTTTTGTTGAGGTATTAAAGGTGTCTTTTTAACTCCTATTTATCCTACATTAATTTTCAATCCAGGAATGATTTTTTATTTCAAGAGTGTACTCAGTCTGAGGCAGCAATTTAATCCAAGAGTAATGTTTTCCAATTTGCAGTACAATGCTTCAAATACAAGAGTAAACGGATGCTTGAAATAAAACCTACTTGCAATTAAAAGAAACTCAATGCTCTGAAACTAAATCATTCACTCAGGCAATTATCAGTCAAGGACAAAGTAGCAATAACTCTTTCCTTTATCAACTGATGTAAATGAAATCAAACATGAACAAGATCCTCAATCTGAGAACTCTGACATTAATAGCCAATGTTCTTTACAGTTGTTGATCTCACACTCCACACTAAAGTGACTGATTGGAAATGACAAGAAATTAAATCAACAATGATGCTAATAGAAAATGGAATAAATACGTTAACTGTAATGATGCTAAAAGGAAAAACCAGATACTTGCAGAAAAGAAATGAACAACAATGTTATTCAAGAGAAATGAACAGCAAAGTCAGTCTACTGGAATGAACAACGAAGCTTTATACTTAAAATGAACAACATAACAATATATCTTGCAAAGGGTAATAATCTTATTATGATGAAAAGAAACGGCAACGTGATTCAGTTACAACATACACAACAAAATAATTCATAAACTCTGGAAACAAGGAACAGTAAAGAAATGTGATTCAAATAAATAGAAATCAAACTAAACCATCACACAAATGCGATTGAAAGTAATGGTATAGATAGCAAGTGGATACACCAGGGCCGGGCCCTTAGCCGCTAGTGAAGCACCGCCGAATGAATTCAGTATAAAAGAATGGAACAACAACCGATTTATGTATTAATAATATGCGAAAATGTTACAGGCAATCGTACTCTGTTTTAATCAACGAGAGTCAATGATCAAAATGGAAATACAACAATGAGTTCTGAATAAAAATAATCGATGACTGACCCCTAATATTTACAAGTGTTGTCCCTTTTATAATGGCCAGGCGGATAAAACAAGAAATAACAGATAGACTGTAAAACAACGATCCCTCAGGATCAAGAGATCCTAAGGGATACACTCCATCTTCTAACTCCAGTCAACCCTTTGTCTTCTTGTGATGATGCTGTGATTTTCCATTCTTATCCTTAACTGTGCACTCCATCTTGATCTGCTTGTCTGGATATGGCTTCCTGGTGAAGGAACAACAGTTACTATGTTTTGTCTTTTCCTTCAAAATGGTAGTTTTCCATTTCTTCTATTTCCTGCATGGAAAAAGGACAATAATTAACTAATTTACAATAATCAATAACTCCCCAGTTTTCGCTATAATTCTTTGATATATTATCATTTTAGAATATAAAGGAGTTATGCTTAAAGGAAAAGGTATGGAAATAAATGGCAAATTCATACCTTTTCCATAGCTCAACACACCCCCCTGCTTACCTTTTTTCATGGCCTCATGAAAACCATTTAATTTGCATGCAAAGTAGTCGAAGAATAGGTTGGAGAGGGATTGTCATGCAGTGGTCTAAAACCATGATTTGTAGCTAAAACTTCAAAGATGGCCCCTGTCTGCCCTTTAGGCAACTCATATATGGCCTTGTACCCTTCTGCAGGATACCAGATAATAGGGCTTCGAAACCTACAACCAAGCCAATACGGGCCTTCCCTCAAAATGAGGTTACTATAGGTAACCAGGCGATCTGCAGCTAACTTGAAATTTTTGTAGTTGAATGGCTCTTTGTCTTGTATATTCCAATTGGAAGTCTTCCATTTGAATTTAGCTGCTGCCAAGGAATTGTCTTTGATAGAGAGGAAATATTCTACCCCTTGCTGGACAACTTCTTTGTGGATGGGTCCCAAGGTTTGGATTGTTGGAATTATGATTCTGGTTTGGCTCTATGGTACAGGTGTTGTACTTAATGGCAACTCACTTTTGTGGTAGATCTCAGTTCAGGCACTCAAAATCATGGAAAAAGAGATACCCGTAGGTGATCCTATGAGAAGCTGCAGACCCGCAGGTACGCCGACCAAGAGGTGTGGACATTCACGCAGGTGCTCCGTTCAGAAGTTGCGGACCCCAGTTTCACTCTCTCCAATGCAGAAAAGCACGTGCACGTGGGAATATTTATGAATGGTCCATGGTATTTAGCCCGACATATTTGATCCTATGGTTTTGCATCTAAAAATATTGATCCAAGGTATTGGGTTCATGGTATTGTGTTATTATGGTTTTGGACCGTGGTATTGTGAAAGGCTTGCCTATAAAAAGGAAAGGAGATCTCTTGGCCACACACTTGTGAAATTTGAATATCTTAAGATCTGAAATTTTGGGTGATTGGTTTTTAAAAAAGCTAGATCTAAATCAAGGAGAAAACTTAAGGCGGATCTATTGATAGGTCGTGATCTCTTGGGCGCATGAACAAATCTGTGGATCTGACTAACTGTGGCACATTGGAGGGCTGTTAATTTGGCCCTAATCATAAGTTCGCAGGTGATCCACGGCGTAAGTGCGGGGGTACGCAGCGCAGGAGAAAAAGCAGTGCGGGGGTACGCAACATAGAAGAAGGCACAGCGCGTGGTACACAACGAATAAGAAAGTGCAGTGTGTGGGGTACGCAGAGAAGCAGAAGGCGTAGTGCGAGGTACGCATCACAGAAGAAGACACAGTGCGGAGGTACGCTGTCAGACAGACAGTGCAGGTGCGGATCTGAGCAAAAGTACGCAAAGCACAAGAAAGATCAGTTGCGGATCTGCACAGTTTAGACACAGAAGAGCTGCAGATATCCACAGGTTTATATTGGTCAAGTTGTAGACTTTTCTTTGAAGTATTTGTTGGCTGCCTTTTATCTATTCGCTGCAGAGTTCTAGGTTTAGTTTACTGGTATTGCCTTTTTGTTTACAACATTCTGAGAAATTGGGTGATTCATTGGTTGATTGTATAAGGAATTTGGTTGATTCATATGTACTTGTTTATTATTTGATGTCCATGGATCCAGTCTCAAAATTTATGAAACGTGGTCCTTAAAGAAGTAAAAAGAGCAAAGGGGGTTGTAGCTCCCTTCCAGGAGAGACTGGAAAACGAGAGAGGGTTGTAGCTCTCTGTAGGTTGCAGCTTGCGTACTGGTAAAGGACTGCACCAGTACAAAATCATTGTAAAAGAATTTTTTAATTAAAAGAAGATAGAGACATATTACAGTAGGTGGTTTTCACCCACATTGGGTTTCCACCTTATATATGGTGTTCCTTGGTGTGATTATATGTCTTTCTTGTTCTTGCTCATTGTTATATGGTACTGACATACAAACTAATGATCAATATCTGAAGAATAAATTAAAGTATAAATCTGGAAGGTATATTGAAAAGAATTTGATAATACTGATTCAACCCCCCCTCTCAGTATTATTTCCAACATGGATCACTCCCTCCTTTTTAATTAGGCTTTTGTGTTTAGCCAGCAATTGTAATGGGTTTTTCGGTTCACCCCTAACCCAAAGGTCTAGCCCATTTTCTTGTCTCTGAAAAGTGTTATGGGCCTTGAGCCACTTCAACTGGTTAACAACAAATGAAATAAATGCTTGAAACTATACATCACCCACAAAAGGACTGGGATTCTTCTCCGTTTCCTCTTCCAATATAAAATTATGTAGATAAAACTCACAAAATAACTGTTGAATTTTTACTCCATGGTGTTTACCGCATTTTATAAAATCATCAATAATTTTTAATTCTATAGGTTTCCTTGCCTTAATAACCTTTATTTTTAACTGTAAATATGTTTCTAACAAAAATAAAGCATAGTTTTTGGTAGGTGACCTACATGCTAGAAAATTTGTATATAAAGAACAGAGAGTATCCATTTGACTTCTGATTGTTTTCAGTCTGTTCTTTACCTCTTCAACTTTTTCTTCTGCCCTCTGATATTTATTGAAGGCTTCGTTCTTTGATGCATTGATGTTCCTTAATTGCTACTGTAATTCTTGGCATTTCTTTTGATTAACAGTATCTTCCTCAAGCTTCTCTATAGTCCGCTGAGCTTGTGCCAGATCCTCTTGGAGTTTTGTTACACCAGGGTTGTTTTTCATCAAAACATCTTTGGGTTGAAGATCTATCTAGGTACTCTTATTACAATTCCAAATGCCCATAGTCTGTGTCTCTTTATCATGGAATTTCTGGGTGGCCGTATTGCTGGAGGATAGTGCCTCCGTTTGAACATCTTTATCGCATACATGTGCATTTTCTATTTGCGCATTTACATCTATAAGAGCTGCATGTTGTTCCTTACCGTCTTGAATGAGTATGGGCTCAGTTTGAGTCTCTGTGGCCCTTGTATCATGGGGTTCAGTCTGGATGGTTGCCTCCACTGTTTTCGAGGTTCTTCTTGTGATTTTCCCCATTTTCAGTGCCATTATCTTTTGTTTGAGTTGTTTTACTAAATTTTGTAGCTTTTGTTGTTCCTTCTACAACCTCTTAATTTCACTTTTCTTCTTCTTCTCAGGAGGAACAAATATTTCTCTAAATATTTCTATTCTTTCTGGGCTCAGCTGCTCAAGCAGATTTTTCTCTTCAAGGGTTGTGCCTTTGCCCTAGATGGTTTCCATATCCTCTGTTTGGAGCATCTCTTTAGTGTTCACATATCCAGACTAGGTTCCTATAGAGAGGTAACCCTCGTTTGGTCTATCATTTCCTGAGTGGCTTCTACTCCTGCTTCTTCCTCATTATTTATTTCCTCTGATGTATTCTTGCTGTGGGCAGAGTGTTCCTGTGATTGCTCTGCCTCAGTATTGAGGTTGAACGAACTCTGGGGCTGAATATACTCACTCATATTGGCCAAAATCTGGGCCAATTCATCTTCCTGCAATGGGTTTTGTGGTGGACTTACGCTGGGGTTAAGGGAAGTTCCACTCCCTCCCTTTCTTCTTCACTAGTGCGTTTAGTTTCTTCTTCCAATTCTGATTCTTGGTTATCTTTTCCTTCGGGTTGCTCACTTTCAGAACTGTGTAATTCTAAGGGTTGGCTACTGCTACCCTGGAGGTTCTGAAACATTCCCCTGCCTCTTCTTAATTTGGAGGAGTGTCTGTGCTTTTGAGGTCTGTTTGCTGTGCTGGTGGTTCTTTTTCTTTTTGGGGTTGGTAAGGCTAGTCCCCTGTTTATAGAAAACACCAATTCTTCCCAACTGGTCTATTGTTGAGCAAGGCTATAACTTACTATCAATTGAATTAAACAATGGTGGCTCACTACAGTACCTATATGACGGGATTTATTTATGCTCTCAGTAGCATCATGCAGCAAAAAATTTAAATATGCAGGCAAATTTACGACACATTTATGTTTTAGTACTGATAATAATTTGAGGTGGCGTGGTCTTACCACATCCTTTATCCCATCGCATGTAATGTAGATCTGCAAAACTCTAACTAGTTTCGTCCATGGTTCTCCCAGAGATGAAGGCTAGATTCCTTTTCCTTTGATGATCCGGTTCTGTCCCTCATCCTGAAAGGTGGCCATGGCATCTTGAAGTCTCACTTTCTTATGTGTCCAAATGGGTCCAACTGCTGGTATTCCAGAAACCTCTGCAATTACTGTATCTGTCACTATTATTCACCTTCCTCTTACTATGGAATGATCATCCTGCAAATTCTACAAAAATTCGATAGCCACAACTTCATGGGGCTGCTGTAACTATGTAAAATAGGCGATCCATCCTGCTCTTACCAAAATTTCTCGTGCAACGTCGGAAACTATTAGTACTTGTGGCTTGCTACGTACTGATCGACCTCCCATTTCGTCTAAGTTCTGCACAATGTTAATTTTACACAGCAATACACAAAGATAACAATGGAACAACACACTGTGCATATCGGATAATATCCCTTTTTTAACATCAATGGGATCTGATGCAGTCTAGTACCTCCAAATAGGAAACTGACACGTATGTAGGAGTATTTTGGAAGTCACCCGCGCCCCCCTGAAATGTGATAGGTCGTCCTCGATCGATTAAATGGAGGATCAGCGTACTGGATGGAAATCGTATAGTATAAAAAAGGAAAGGTATACATATTCATGACAAGATCACAAAAAGTATCGAATTGCTGAAATCAAGGCTTATGATAAAAATTGTGAATAGATATGGAGATGTTATGGAGTGATGCGAAAAAAGGAGAAGGACAGCTGACGTAGGTAAAATTCTTATGCAGTCCTCATCCCACTTAAACTGTTATGATTGATTTTTTAAACAATATTTCATGCATAAAAGGTTCAAAAGGAATTTGGGAACATAACCTCTTTTGAAATAAAGATAAAGAAATAAAAAAAGGGCTTATAATTACTATTGGTGTTGAAAAATATGACTCCAATACCATCAGCAGAGCTCTATTTCCCACAGGTGTTTATAACCTTGAAAAAGTTGATTTTTCACCCTTGGAACCATAATCCTTTATGTATGCCTAGGAAAGTGCATTGTGATGTCAGAATGGAGGCCATTGTGCTGGCTTGGTAACCAGTTGAATCACAATGCCATTCACCAGGAAGGAGTGAAAAGTGCGCAGGATGGATCGTGATGAGACCTCCTGTTCCAAGGACTTTTATTTTTTCTGATGTTCCCATTAGATCATATCCCTGGTGTGGTGGCCATAGTGGGAATGCCACTTCACTGCTTCCTTATGATCATGGTAGGCTGGCTCTTGATGAGACCCCCTATCCTTCATCTGACAAATCATAGGATTGTTAGTAATCATATAGATACATTTTTTCTTTCTTTTCATTTTCTTTTATATAGCACTTCCTATTTATATATAAAGGATGGCTCAACACTCCTTAAGAGTAGGGATGGTGGAAGAAGTCTGAACATCTCAATAGAGGAAAATATGCCCTTATTCTTATTCAATAATAATAATCAAAGAGAATTATGAGAATTAGGGAAGAACCAACATGATAAAAATAATAAATCAATTTAATTTTAAGTGAAGATAAAGAAAACAAAGTGATATAGATAGTTGCGCCCTTTCCTTTTTCTTATCAATACAAAGAAATCTCTTTAAAG
>APFE030120719.1:1947-35954 GCA_000404065.3 Pinus taeda
GAGTGCCCCTGGGATACATCAACACCTGTCCTCCTCTGAACAGTACCTCATATCCTCTGTCCTCCAAAGCTGAGACGGATATGAGGTTCTTCCTCATCCCTGGCACATAAAGAACATCTGACACCTTCAAGGTAGGTTTGGACTCCCTTTGAAATGTCAGTGGCCCCACACCCACTGCTCTAACAACTCTGTCATCACCGAGTACTACCTCCATATCAGTGCAACTCTCTGAAAGCTCTGAGAAGTACTCACGGACTCCGTCATGTGACGTGAAGCCCCACTGTCCACATATTAGATACCCGAAGATGCTCCGCTAATCGAGGGAAAGGCATGCTCCCTCTGAACCTGTGTGGCAGGTGATCCTGCACTAGAGGACTCACACGCAGTGAACCCAAACTCCGGGTCAAAACGATCTGCAAAGTCCTCAACCTCTGCTGAAGCTACCACGCTCTGGTTCTTCCCCTTCTTCTTCTTCTTCTCCGGACACACAACTGCATAGTGTCCCATCTTTTGACAATTTCAATACTTCACCTTGGAATAGTCCTTCTGTGTGTTACCCTGTTTACCTTTACCTTTGCCTTTGCCCCCACCATTGCTTGTGGAAGCCTGCTTCTTCCTTTTCCCTTTCTTCTCGCCTGCCAACAGGTGCTACATCCTCATCCTGCTCAACTGGCTTGGCTGCCCTAAGCTGACCTTTCCTGGTCTCTGTCTGAATGCAATCATCCCAAAACCTCTCCCATGTGGGAAGGGTTTCACGTGCACAAACCCCATCAGCAAAGTTCATCCATGAATGGGGGAGGCCATTCACTACAATCCGCACCAACTTAGTGGGTGGAATGACCTCTCAATTGCTGCCAACTCATCTCTCACATTAGTAATCTTTATGAGATATCCAGCTGCGCTATCATTACCCATCTTAATGGTCTTCAGCTTCTTTTCAGGACCATTTTCCGGTTCTCATTGGTACTCTGGTAGAGATTGGACAATGCTGTCCACATCTCATGGGCATTTCTCTTTCCTCTCACATGAGGAATGCAATGGTCTTGACAATCAGTCTCTTACCTTTGTTGTTCTTTTTATTATAATCAACCAACTGAGTAGCATCAGTAGGTACAACAAAGGGGTCAAGTGTGGTATGCACCATGATGTCCCAGAGTTTTGCCTCCTCAAAGATACTCTGCATTCTCTTCTTCCAAACACTGTAATTGGAATGCCCATCCAACCTATCCTACACCTTCAATCCCAATGACATCATGCTGTCCTAAAGCTGAAAAATAGCACTGCTGTAGTAAAGATAAAACTGTTGTTTGTGAAAAATCAACTTGCTGGAATTTTCTGAGTGAAAAATCAGCAAGCTGTAATTTTCCTCATTGCTGTCCCAAACTGCACTTCAGCGCTCAAGCTCTGATACCATGTAGAAATTTCTCATTTCCCACCCCTGTTTTCAGTTCCACCTTATTTCTTCAAAATAGTTAAATGTCCTTTCCCATATCCATACATTCAACAACTGAAAAAATAAATTTTGCTGAAAACACAAATTCTGGAAAATTTTACAGAATGCTGGAAAATGCAGAAACAAAAATCAGCGCATGCAAACAACCATTCAACATATTTAAACACAATGATTTTTGGTCAAGGTGACCCTGGAAAAACCCCCTACAACTCTTGTGGAAAACCAGTTCGAAAGCTCCTTTTTATTTCTGGAAAATGCTTTTTACAGTGAGAAATATTCAACAAAAAATCAGCAAGCAAACTTTTACAACTTATCTAGTTTTCCATGCCTCACAGCCAATTGGAAAAACTTGCAAACAACAAAACAGGCAAAAATAAATGTTGTACAACCTCCTCGATTTTTGTGCCCAATTTCAGCCTTAAATGCTGCTGTACGACCTGCCTAGAAAAGCGTGCAAATTGCCATAAATACGCGGTATGGATTTCCTCGATTTCTGTGCAGAAAAAATCCAGCAGGACAACTATACGGATTTGCCTCTATGTGCGTGCCAAGGTACAGCCACTTGCTGTACGGATTTCTAGAAAATCGTGCCCAAATTCTGCCTTTCACTGTGTGCTAACTCAGCTGTACGGATTTGCTAAAATGCTGCCTTGGAATGTGTGCCAAGCTGCTGCCTCCTTCTCCTACGTGTCCAAAAATCTCCCTTGCTCTCTTGCTCTGCTTCTCTCAATCTACTCATGAAAGAAATGAATGACCTTTTCCTCATTTCTTCCTTTAATCTAACCCTAAGTGACTTTTGGGGAACCCCTAAATCCAATGGCTGAAATAGATTGAGATCTAGGGCTGAGATTAAATGCTGATTTAAATCTCACTTTTTATTTTTAATTCACCCCACTTTAATAAAGACCCACTTAGTCATTTATTTCCAAAGTCACTTTTCTTTTCTTATTTTACATTGACTTTATTAAAGTCACTTTAAAATTAGACTTTAGTAACTTTATCACTTAAAGTCACTTTAAAATTAGATGACTTTATAAAAATTACAAAATCACTTTATGAGAAAAACTAAATTCTTTTGGACACTTTTCCGTAGGCCAAAGATCAAAACCTTAGGGGACCACCTGTCCTCCGGTACCAAATTTCAACAATTAATATCACCCTCTAAGAATTAATATCCGAAGGTATCTTTGTCATTACCTCTGTATCTATATAGGGATCTTTGTTATTAATATCAACCACTAAGCATTATAAGATAGAAAAAGCATAGCATGTCAAATCAAGATTTTGTTTGAGTGATGTGGACATTATTAGGAGGGTCATGATAGAGGAGTTCAACAACCAAGGTCACTAACATCAAGGTACATAGAGGATTGGTGCTCTTGATTAAATACGAGTTCTATACCTAATATTGGACAAAATTCAATGGAAACATTGCAATCCCCAATCCTAAAATCTTGAAAAACTGATAAGTCTGCTGGATTTTGAATGAAATCTAAAATTCTATTTTCTCCATATGTAATCCAATGAGGTCGGAACCATTCTCAAACATCCTGAGTCATTTCATGGTAATGTTAAAAATTTAAGGAAAAGGATGAAAATGAAGATTAAGGAGAATGTCACTTTTACTTAAGCTCCTTCTGCTGCACCTGTAGTTGATGTTGTGGTTGAAGTAGAAACCCTGGTTATAGGGATTGCTGCAAGGAGTACTATATCCATTGGAGTTTGGGCTCTTTTGATAGCTTCCTCTTTCTCCTTGACGAATTTCTCCATCTGCTCTTCCATCTGTTTTATTTGTAGATTCTATTCAATGATGAGCTTTATCATGTCAGACTTCTGAGTTTTAGTTTTTTCAATTTCTTTAGCCATCGGGTCCTTAGAAGCTGGTAGTTTGGGCTGCTTCCTTAATGCTGAAAGCTCAGTATTTTTCTTCTTCACAAGTTCTTCTGCAGCATTTATGTTGGAAGGATCATATCCCATCTTCAGCACCATATCTTCTAAAGATTTGATCGTTGTGTCCTTTGCCAATGAGGAGACTTTCTCCAACTTGAGCTGTGACTGTGTGTTTGCTAAGGTAACCTGCAATTTTGACAAACTCATGGCAGTACGAGTTAAAGTAGAAGAAATCATCTGTGCAGTTTGTTTGTGCATCTCAATTTGATCAATTGGATGCACATCCTTTACATTAAATTCAAAACAGGTCTGCTTCTAATAATGTGCAGCAAACCTAGGCTGTGGAATCCGAGCCTGCAGAAAAGCCATCTGTAGTTTACCCTTCTCAGAGTTAAAGACTGAAAGAAGTCTGGCTTGAGAGCTGAAGGAATGTTTCCAAAACTGTGTGTAGGTGTTCAACTTCAACTCTTCATTCTTCTTTTTGATCTCAATGAAAACATGAAAGATGTCCTTCTTATCCTTCTGAATGATTCCACTGGTCTAAATTACCTGCTGTTCATGAGAAGTTGTGGAATGAGTTGGGGACTGGGTAGACTGTCCACCAGACTGTGTATAGAGCATAGTCTCTCCAAGTCCATCAAATGTGGTTTTCTTACACTCATGTGTTGCACCAACAGTCACAAAGATCCTAGGTCTCTTTTTGTTATGCACAATCCTAAAGCCCTGGCTTGATGCTTCAGTTGTAGGGGATGATTGTTCTTCCCTTGCTCTTTTAGCTGTCTTTTCCTGTGCAAGTGGAGTTTGCACATTTGAGGTAGAAATTACCTGCTCTTCAGCTTCTTGGAGGGTGTTTTCTGTCCACTCCAATTGATTTTTTATCGTTCTATTTCTGGCCTGGCTGTGTGGTCATATGCAGTAAACTTGTTCTCCACCCTGAGTTTAGAAATCCTTTCCATTGGGTCATAAGACCAAGTGAAACTGAGACCAAACTTCATTTCCTTTAGTAACCTATCTACTTCTCCTATTGCTCTGGTATTGTAGATGAATGGACCAACCTGAGCTTTTGGCTTGAATTGAGATTTCTTCTTTGTTGCCACAAAGTGTACTTCATCTACTTTTAACCTTTGTCTAATATATTCCAGTGCAAAGATTCTGATGGGGAGGTACTTGGGAAGTTTGTAGGGTGGAAGCTCACAACCATAAACCTTGATTTCTGTGTAGTTTTGGTAAAGATACGAATCAACTGATGTGGCCTGGTCGACCAATTGCAATACTTTGACAATCTCATCACTAATCCTTGGTACTGGAGTGCTGCTCATAACACTTATAACTGGATGAGTAAACAATTCTATGAATTGTTTATAGGTAAACTCTTCTTTCTCCTTCATTCCCATTGTAGTCCAAAAGATCACTGATTGCTGGTTGCCTTCCTCATCTAGCCCTTGTAAGGTAAATGAAAATTTGTCTCCCTGAAAATATATGAAAAGGTATACAAGTATTGAAGCATACTTGAATGCTTCTTTAGGTTAAATTGGACAAATTGCTCATATATGGCTTTAGCTAGGAATTGGCTGAAATTATAAATAATAGTGGGTTTGGAATTCGCTGAAAAGATAGATAAGAAACCCGGGATGGCATCATTAACATATTGATCAGAGTTATAACCAAGCAGATAGGACAAAATAGTGGTGATTTGCTTAGTTCTTTCTGGAGACATGGATGAGTCATAAGGAGGGTTTCTTTTAGGTAGAGGAATATCAATAGCTAGGAAAAGTTCAAGAGTCTCGGATCTTTTAGTAAAATCTAGTTTCTGATAGGCTTCTATCAGGCTTTCATGGGAAAAAGGATGGGTTGGTGTAGTAGTAGGGGCTTGCAACATCTTTTCAATGGACTCAACATTGATTAAACAAAGGATTTCTCATGTGAGTGAAATGATTGCTCTTTGGCTGGGATAATAGGATTCATGGCATTTCCTGACAAGTTCAGGTGCTTTGTGTATCTGAGGGAAAATGTAGTGGGGAAGGAGGGAGTCCCAAAGTCCTGTTTCATCTGTATGATCAATTAATTGATCTGTCATCCAACAGTAAATTTCATATAGATCAAATTGAGAAGAAGTCTCAATGATTTTACAATGCCTGTGGACCAGGGGGTAATGATGGAAGTCAACTTGTGGATGTACAAGAGGTTTTGGGATTTCTGCAACTTATTTTCCCTTAGGAGGCATTTTATCAAATGAATTTGCAGACTGAAAATGATAGAAATGGAAAAATTGGTCTGAAGCAGAGTGACCACAATAAAAACAGTATGACTGAGAAAGAGACAAGTGGACCTGGATGTCGGCTTTCTTCTGAACATGACAAAATAGCTGCTGAAGTGTTGGACTGTCTTTGAGCTGTAAGGAGGCAAATTGTGAGTGATCAATTTGGTTACATAAATGTACTGTGTAACTGTTTTCATGGAGGAATAGGGCCTTTAATGGAAAGATTGGAGCGGAGCTGTTGAATGAACGGTTAAATCTGCATTAATTATCCAACGAGATTAGTTAATGGGTCTTTGGAACATAAATTCGCGGGAGTTATGACTTGAATGAACAACAGATAGGGAACAGTTGATTGGATGGAGATAGTGACGTGGAGCAGATGTGGATGGCGACATGGAGAGGTGGTAAATGGTCACATGTAAACCGCGTTCGGGGGCAACTTGAGTCAGTAAGTCTTTTTGGAATTTTAAGTCTCGAAAGACTAAATTGAGGCTAAGTTGGTTTAAGGTGACGGTTTCGGAAACTGCCCAATTTGGACCGCTTCGCCCCTGCCGCCCCCCACCGCTGATAAAGTTTTGACGACAAATGAGGGCCGAGGAGGGATGTGGGCCACAAGATCTTGGGGGAGCATGCAGGATGAAAGGTAAGGTGGAAGGGATTTAATATGTGAGGCGGAAGTGATGGTGGGGTCACGATTTTGACGAATGTGACAATTTGGTGTTATGGCGAATGAATGTTTGAAGTTAGAATATCGCAAAATACATTGGTACTTAGAATTCATAGTTAATTTAAAATGCAACATCATATGGAAGCATTATCCAATGTTACAACTTACGATAAAATCCTTTCATGCTCCAATAATTTCTCATATGTCTACCTACCCTTTCTACTCCTAACATTTTCATTTATTCATCTGAGTGCATTTAGGCTAGCAACTCAATATTTCCTTTTAATGACTAATCTACCTCTATCTCTTATTTCCTCCATTGGCTCAGATTACACTGTTGAGCCAATTTTATTTGCTACCTATTGACAAACAATTTAAATCAAATCTAATCATGATTAAACTGTACAATTGGATTAGATGAACTAGTGTGGCATTTAAACAATCTGCACGCAGTTTTATTTGCAAAACTAAACTATACTAAGAATAGTGGCATTTGGCTTTACAACACTTTGAGAGTTTATTATTTTTTTCTTTTCATTTTAACCTAACATTTTATATTTGCCTCCATTTTTAGGGCATCTATTCTATCATTTTATTTGATATGGACTCATTCATAAACATATCCCTAACATTATTTTTTTAAATATTCTTTTTGTCCATATCCTAACTTAACATTTTTTGAAATATATTTTCATTTTTTGATTAATTGATACTAACTCACCAAAACCAAAAAATGCTACAACAAGGACTCGAGTGACGGATGCATCATACTGATCACAATTGATTCAGTATTTAGGATGCTTCTCAGTCGTAGTTGTTGTAGAGCAGCAACAACATATGAGAGAGTTGCAGTGCAGATGTGGTGTTGGCAACAATTCAGTGATGTCAGTAGCAACACAGATGCAACTTACATCAGAGTTACACAATGGTTGGTGGGCAGCAACAGCGAGAAATCAACAACGTGATAGGATATGATGCAGATATAGGGTGTTGCCACATGAGGCAACAACTCTAGAACACATTCTTCGCTAAGAGGGAGTGTTAGTTTTTGTAGCATCGGATGTGTTCTAGCCTTGAAATTTTGTGGAGAGGCTAGAATACATGATATCTCCAAAACACAAAAATTGTTTCTGGAAATTCCGCGTAGAAATGACTTAATTAGATTATTAGTCAGTTTTTAAATATTTTCTAAGTCTAGACTTAGGGAATGTAATCTTCCAAAAAGAAAATAAGATAAACAAAGTAAAATACCATACAACACTAAAATATTTAAACAACAATCAAGCACCCACAATTTACATGGGGACTGCACCAAAATTCAACCGTTTAATTATGGAGAAGGGTAAGATGCATGAAATGTGTGCACCTGGGCTTTCCAAAGCAAGCTAAACAATCCTAGGTGAGAAAGGTGCTACTTAGATGCAGAGGAAAGGCTTCTCCTCAATGTTCTATGCTGGCCTTGGAAATTCTACAATTGCTGGCTGGAAGAAACCCCTGTTTGAGCCTCCAAAAGTGCTCAGAAAATTCTGCCAAATTAATCTTGAGCTCTCCACCAAAAACCTAGAAAACCCAGAAAAGGTTTGGCTTATCTCCAAGCCAAAGTCAAACCCACGAAATGGTGCAAATTGCCCCGCTAACTAGCAATTCTCCCTGCTATAAGAATTAGGATTTCGGTCCGAATATCACCTGGAAAATTCTGTAAAATTAGTTAGAGACTCTTCTCAATAAACCCACAAATACCCGGAAAGGGTTTGCGCTGAATCCATCGACCCTCGGTGACCCTCAACGAGTGCAAATTGCCTAATTTTGGCTAGAAAATGGCCCACAAAACTGGTACAGCTGAATTAAGTCCAAATCTACCACTGGAAATCTCTCCCAACTTTGGCTAAATTCTCCCTTGAGGAATACCTCCAATCTCCGACCTTTACCTCTCTTCAACCTCTATTCCTCCAAACCCTGTGCACATCCAGAAATGTAGAATTTCAACCACAAAGAATTCTCTCAAATCAACCTTGCTAATCACCACAAAATCTCCAGCTAAATTAGGGGAAAAAACCTCTGCAAATCCTTCTGTGTTCCGCTCCTCTCTAATTGATCTCCCCACAAGCAATTTGAACTACTTATGTGCCCTGGAAGAAAAATGTACGAGCTAAAATAACCTGCAAATATGCCCAATGGAAACTTTGAATTGAGCTCCCCAAATTGCCTCACTAAGGAGACACTCGAAATTCTCCGAAATGGGGGTGGAATTCCTGCTTAGAAATTCCTTGTGCTAAACAAGACGATTGTCTTGGCTAAGCAGCTCAAGAGAACTAAAGTTAAATTTTCAAATGATCAAAGATACCAAATGGAGGCCTCTAAGCTCTATTTATAATTTCTAGCCCTCTCCCTTAGTGGTCCCCACAGTCCACTAATAAAATATCACTTTGATGCCATTCTTCATTAAAACAATAATTTCCAGTTTTCTCCCATAAAATAATATTTTCTCCTTTTTATTTAATATCATAAAAAATTGGCAAAACTCCTTAGTGAATTTTGCACTCACAAAAATTGGGAACATTACAGGGAATATGGCTAATTAATCAGAATTAATTAAGGTGTGAATGGTCTAGAAACTCACATTGATCGACTTCAAGTTAATCCTAGCCATCGATTAAGATCTAATCTTAGCCATTGAAGTCTCAACAGAGGATTATAAGAAGAAGTTGATGGGGCTTGGAGAACTCACTAGAGCAGTTCGATTTCATGAGCAGATCAATTTCCAGAGTAGCAATAATCAGTTGCAAGAGAGAGAGCCAGTGAGATCGAAGCAGTGAGAGAGGGGCAGGGACAGTGAAGCCGGAGGAAGGATTCCAGTTCTGGTGAGTGCATTTGCAGAGAGGAAAGCAAGCCACAATGAGGGTGACGTAGAGCAATGCTGTAGCCTCTAGAGGCAATTTCGTATCTGCTGGGGAAAGCTGAGTTTCAGTTCCAGAAGATGGGCAGAGGTTTTGGAGGCTAGGAGAGACATTTTCCTAGACAACTTGAGAAGACCAGACGACTTGAGGAGAAGTTGTTTCGAGCTGAGTGCAGAAGTGACTGTGCTAGGGTGACATAGTAGCTGCACAGAGCTAGTTTGGACGACTCAATTTGAGTTGAGGACAAACCTTGGATTTGCCTGTGGAGTGAAGAAATTCCTCACTAGATTTTTCTTACCAGTTTTTCTTTGTAAGATTGCCAATTTCGACATCCAGTTGTACTCAGATTATTTCACTGTTGCATAATAATAAAATTCTCAGTTGCTGCACCGATTTTCCGAAGTTGGATTTTTCTAGTGACATCGGTCCAAAAAAACTGTCATTTTATTTGTGTGTGCTAGTATTTCTTCCACAGTTTATTTGTGTAGGTTGCAGTGTGATTGATTCAGTATTTGCTGTAACAAACAATAAATAAATTGTTAAAAAATAATTTAACTATTAGGAGAATTATTTCTAGTTGCTACAATAAGATTCGAGTTTCTGAATTTTCACATAGAAAGGGGAAAATCCCTATTGAGAAGTAAGGTGGTAAGGAGGGTAGTGAGGTGTTTTGGGAGATGGTAGAGGTGGTAGGAAGAGGGGGAGTAGAGAGGAGGAAAGTGACGAGGGGATGATCCGCTAGAGGGAGGCGGGAAATGGAGAGGTGTCGGATATGTGGGAGAAGATCATAGGTGGCTAAGACATAATCCACTACACTTGTCCCCCACTGTGGACAAGTAGGGGAGTTCGTTCATGATCAATAAACCATGAGATTCGCCCAATTGTAGGATATGCCTCTCGTAACCTGTGAGGGTTCCAAACACATCCTGTGAGCACCTATGAAGACCAACCGACTCTGGTTCTATGTCTTAGAGGCAGAGAGCGTCCTCAACTTTGTCATGAAGTGAAACTTGTATGCTCCTGGTTTGGGCATTGAAGTTGCCCAAAAGAAGCACATCCCCCTGAGAAGAGTAATGATATATGTCGCCATAGAGATCAAGGAACGGGTCCCCCTCAGACTCCCCATGAGTCCCAAAGGTTGATGAGGTACGGGGAAGTAACAAATTGCAAAGTAACTGTCACGAAGCCAATGATGATCCTAGTTTAGTTGAAACCATTAAAATTTAGCATGCTTATCCGAAGACACCATGGAAACTCGACTACGAAGGGAGTCTTGTACAAGGCAGGCAACTCCCCCAGATCCTCTCACGATATCGGAACGTGTCTCCTTTCTACATGTCCAAATCCAATGGTACCTTTGAGATTGGGGGTGGGGTCCGGATTGGGCTCGCATGTATCTCTGTAAGAAAAAGGAGATCGCGGGAACCAATGGCACCACACAATGTGGCCAGTGAGGACCAAAAGGCCCCATTACAATTCCAACAACTTATGGAGATAGTGGGCCAACCCTCCTTGTCTTGACCCCCCTCTAAACATGACTGTCATTTGGCCCATGGCCGGGAGTAACTCGGGGGGCAAATCATGGATGATGGCTTTAAGATCCCAAATTACTGCCCACATGAGAATTTGCCCACACGTGTGGGCTGTAGGACAATAACGACTGATGTCATCCATGCGTAAGGCTCTCTAAGGCATGCGTTGAGGGCTCAAGGTGCCATAAGTGGTGTAGAGGCCCTCTAAAATCATGATGTGAAGGTTAGCATTTACACTTTTGTCAAAATCTCTCCGTGGATTTGAAATTTCATCTTGGGACGCAAAGGCGGTCTCATGGGTCTCCAAATGGCCATAGCGCCTGTTTCTACTCGAATGTTGAGGGCTTTCAAGGTGGTGCTAGCCCTCCCATGTCTCAAGGGGTGAGACCATCCTCATGTGGGCTTTGGATCAACTGCCATCCCTCATGAAGTGTTAAGCTAGCTAGGGGCTTGTTGGCCCCAGGTGCATCATCCCAGAAAGTCATCAAATGTAGGAAAAAGTACGGAAACGTTGTGGGTGTTGGAGGTTCCCAAGGATGTGTGTGATGCTTTGCTGTTGGTCAGAGTGCCATGGTTCTCAACACTCCACCTGTGGGGGTCAATATGCTTCTTTGGAGGCCCGGGCCCGACGTAAGTTGCCTAGGTCATGGCTATAGAACCACCTAATGATCACATCACAATGTGTAGCAAGCAACCAATCATCAGGTATAGTAATCATTCTTGAATCTAAGTGGACGAAGCTTGAATGTAAAGGGCTGTTTGACACCTCAAACAAGGATTCCCTTCAAAATTTGGTGATTTGAACTCGCAGTGGTGTTACCTCCCTAGGTAGGAGTGGCTAATGGACAACCCTATTAGGCGTTTCCAGCCCCTAAGGGAGAATGACGTTTCCTCAATCCACCTTTCAATCAATAGGTATTATGTGAACATTGATGGTAATAGAGGGGAGAAGACTTCATGGCCAATTGCCATGGTCAAAGGGATTGACATTGTGAGGATTCACATCCTGAGTGTATAGATGTGAGGAGGAAGCAGTTGTGGATGCATGAGTTACAAACTTGGCCTTTTCTTTTCCACCTCTCTCATGCGCCTTCTACTTTTTCTTTATTTTTTCTTTGTATTATTGCTCGAAGTTCAAAGGGTTGGAGCTTGCTTTGTATGATGTATAACAGTTGTATTACCTCTCAATGGTGAGGCTGTTCATTGCCCATTAGTGTTGGGACATGCAAGGGTTCCTTTCATGATGTAAGGAGCAATATGGTGCTCATGGACTAGGTGATGGCCATAATGAGTGAGGTAGAGCTCATTCTAGGCTTTTGATCACACACTAATATGTATGTCTCATCCATCTTTTGCATTTTGATATTCTTTTGATTTTTCTTTTTTCCTTTTCTTTTAGTTGCATCAACCTCCCAGGGCCAAGTTCCTGGCCCTACCTAGGTATGAGGATGTATGCGTGCCAAATCCTAGAAAACCAATGAATAGTTGAATTTGAAGAATGGAGGTGGAATATAGTGCTTGTATTGTAAGATGGAAAGTGGTAAGTATGGAATCAGGATAAATGGAACATGCTATCTCAATTAGGGTTTTGCAAGTCATGCCCCTCCTATACTCACTGGTTCATTAGGGAGCCCCACTGGACTAGGATCGCAGATTAGCCCCGCATGTAAGGTGAGGGAACAAGATCATAGTCAAAACCTCGTGTTCTTTGAAGTCACCCTGTTGACCATTACGTGTTAATGAGCCATAGCAGTACACCCCCTTTTTTCACAAGAGCGATAGCGCCTGATCGATGTGTCCATGCCGTCCAACTTTCATCATCAACCTGATTGTCATGTTATAATGTAAGCCCTTCTGCTTGTATATGATGTAAATAATCTCAGCAGATTTGTGTCATGTATGTAATTGCCTACGTAAACCTATTTTTCTAGTGACGATCTACATTTTGGGATGTTTTTTGTCTTACTGATCCATTCTTGGATGGTCGACAAAGTTTTCCTTCAGCTTTACCCCAAAGCCGGAATGAATTTTGTCACCGGGATGTTAGGCGAATCTTAGTTTTATAGATCAAGTCTATGTAAAAGTGATTTGGGAATAATCATAACTATTTGGTTAGGTTATTTTATTACAAATTGCCGAGTCTGCTGGATTATATTTGTATCGTAGAAATGGGTAGTTTGTGAGGGTCTATTTCAGATAGGTTTTCCCCCTTGTGATGTAAAAGATATGAAAATGATGATGTAAAGTGTCTTGAGGGTTGGAAAAACAATCTGTCCACTCATAGATTAATTAATTAAATTTTTTGGCAAAAAATTAATTAAAATTCTAAGCCAGAAATTTAATTAATTATAAGTCCTAGGTAACTTTAAATTTTCCAAAGGCAAAATTCGTGGGTCCTTAAAATTCAAATTTTAAAAGGTCTTAGGACTGAGGTAAATTAATTATTTTGCTAAATTTTAAGCCCTTGGTCCCTGGGGTTTAAATCAAAGTCAAATTTTTTAGGAAATTAACTCAAAATTTTTATTTTTGAGTTAATTAAAATGCATTTAATTGAAAAATTCGAATTTCCTCAAGAATTTAAAATTTCGACGGATGAGATTAAAAGAAATTTCAATCCTCATCAACGGTCGAGATTGCTTTGACAATGATCACTCGAACTAGCTGTTGGAAGATTTATCTTTAAATAGGAGGTCATTTGTTAGTTGATCCATTCGATTTCTGGATCGTGTACTATGCTCTCAAGCTCTCTTGTATACTTTTTTGAATTAATGCAAAAGTCTTTGGGGTTTCAACCTGCTGTAGTGTTCTTCTTCATGAATTTATGGTAACATTGTTTCAATTTCTGCTTAATATTATGTGAAAACTCTCAATCAATAACTCTCTTAGAATAATATGAATATAGGTAACTTATTCAGTTTGTTGGATCTAGGGTAACATTTTTAATTTTGATTGAAGTAGTAGGTATCTCTATTTCTTCAGAATTTTATTGTTGTTTTATTTCTCTACTTGATTTTATGGTTTTCATTGAGTGTTTGGGGATAGTTCTCGGTTGGACCAACCAACTCTCAACACATATTTTCTGAACAGCCTACTGCACATAAGCCTCGGGATTTATCTAACGATAATTTTTTTTTTGTTATCTGTAGGGTGTTTTTGGGCTAGTTCCTCTCTAAAATTTCAAAATATTTTAAATATTTTGTAGAAATTTTGATAGATCTGGCTATTAAGAGCCCTTGATTATCAGATCTGGGAGTGGAGTTGGATTCATACTCCTCAGGTCTGATAGATCTGTTATTTATTTGTATAGATTTGTAAATTATTTGTATAGATCTGGTATCTACTTGTGTAGATCTGAAATTTTTGTAACATAATTTTGAATTTTAACACTTGGGTCTTGAGATTTTCTCTATTTTTGTACATATTGGATATCGGGTTTTTCTCTTTTCGCTTGTGTAGGAATAGATCTGAGAAATCAACCAAGAAAATCTTCAGATCTGAGATAGATCTAGACGCTGGAGGGCAAGATTTGGGCTCAAAGATTGTTTGCAGGAATAGATCTGAGAAATCAACCAAGTAAATCTTCAGATCTGAGCTAGATCTAGACCCTAGAGGGCAAGATCTGAGCTCAAAGATTGTTTGCAGGAATAGATCTGAGAAATCAACCAAGTAAATCTTTAGATCTGAGATTTTTCAAGCAAATATGGGGGTTTTGAGACAGATCTAGGCCTTGGAGGGCAATATCTTATCCCAAATCTTTTTACAAGGCCAGCCATTAAAGATTTTGCAATAAATCTGAAGATCTGAAGCAATTTTTTTTTTTTTTTTGTAAGCTCAGATCTACCTTATCTTAGCCCAACGCTAGTTCTATTTGGTCTAGTGCTAGCTCTCATTGACCTTAGATTCCTTTGCTCCATTTCTGATTTGAATATTTGACTTTATGAAGCTAATCATTAGAGGAGTTTTCTAGAAAGTTTGGTAAAAATTTGTGTTTCAGATATTGAAATTTTTTTGGCAACTTGGGCAAGTGATCTTCAAGGCCTAGGGCCTAAGGGTTTGATCTCTAAACCATCTTTTTCCTTACTATTTGCTACAACAGTCATATACCTTTCTAATAGTGGTGAAAAACACATCTAAGTGGTTTGAAATTAACTAAAAAATTGCTAAATACATTAATAAGTCATTTATGTTTGATGTGTATCAAGAATTTGGCCTAGATCTACATTTTGGGTCACTGTTATCTCTGAATAATTTTGTTTCTGAATTCTGAAACATAACAGTGGAAAAATTTCATGTGGGTTGGCCTGAAATCAGTTCCTAAGTTGTCTAATACATTAAGGAATTAATTTCTTGAGTTGGGCATTCATCATTAGGCTTATTTCATATTTTAATTGTTGGCTGTAATAATTATATTAGATCTGATATAATTATCGAAATCACGTCATAACAGGCTGAAAGTTTTTGATAATTCATGTGGGCAAGTTTGGAAAAATTTCGGTAAATTTTTGGCTTAAAGATATCATTGATAGCTTACTGTTTCATTGTCATATTGTTGCTGTCATAAAGTATTTCTTACTGCTATCCTAAAAATTAATTTATGAAAATTAAGTGCTCTGTCATGGAATTTTGATAATATGTATATCCTTTGTTTCATAAGCTGAATATTTTTTTTGAGCATTTGTTGACATTGATATCGAATTGCAAAGTTATTTTTGTTCTCTTTGAGCTAAATTGTATCAAGAAGATTTGAAATAAGATGGTGTTTTAACTATAGTATCTTCAAAAGGCCAACGCTGGCTCACCCAACAGAGAAAAATCTCGGCAGTAGTACTTCTCTACTCGGAAGCAGATATTCCGGCTGAAACCCCGAATTAACACTCCAACAGCTCCACAACTCCAATCTGCCCCACGAAAACCCAACGTCAACCTCTAGGGACCGCGTCAGCTCTTTCTAGCCCAACGTTAGCCCAACGTCACTCTGGCTTGGCCTGCGTCAGCCTCTAGAGGCACTGTGTCAATCCTCCGGCCCTTTGCGTCAATCCTCTGGCCCTCTGCGTCACTCGCGCTAGCCCTCTGAGGCACATCGCAACTCCTGGTTGCCTCTGCGTGAGCCATGGCTGGATTTGCGTGAACCCTTGTCTGGTTTTGCGTCCTTCTCTCTGGCTACTGCGCTGATCCTCTTGGTGCTATCTCTGCCTTTCTGCTTCTGTATTCACTGCCCTTAACTGCAACTCTAGTCACTCTCTCAACTTTCTTAGCGAGCCCAACCCCAGAAAGTCGAAATCTTGATCTCTTGATGTATTCTCCAAGTGACCCTCAAGCCTCCTCTTATACTTTTCTCATTGACAAATCAACGACCGAGGTTAAGCCCCTAATCAATGGCTAAGATTAGATCTGGCTTGATCCATGACTTTTAGACCATTCTAACGCAGTTTTATATTAATTCACATTAGTATTTTATTTCCCAAGTTCAGACTTAGGGACTCCATTAAAAATATTAATTATTTTAATATTTCCCAAACTGTTTAGAATTTGCCCAAACCCTTTCTCGGTATTGGAGATCTCATGTGCCTCACCTTCTCCACCAATTTTCGTGGCTAGAGCACATCCAATGCGACCCCAAATCAACACTCCCTCTTAGCAAGGACTGTGCTCTAGCAATACTCCTCACTGAGTATCACCCTGATCATCCGGCATCGATACCTGTGCTGATGCTAGGCCTGCTACCCAACATCTGCACTGCTGCATCCTGTACTGCTTCCCATGGCCATGCCACTGCCACTACTGCATCCATACTGCAACTTCCTCTCATCTTGTTGCATTGTGCTGCTCATAGCACTGTTGCTGCTAACTGCTGCATTGCAACCCAGTTATTGAGAAGTAAGTGACTGATTTCCCAACTCTGACATCTCTGTCAGGCTAGAGATACCCTCGATGCTGAAACTCCCTCTGTCGCTATCAAGTGATCCCTCTCTGACCTCTGTGTCGATGCAACAACTCCATGCATCTCGCATTGTTGCACACCTCTCTGTGCCATCTTGCACTCGTGCAACACTCCCGTGCTTCTCGCACTGCTGACTCACGGTGTCCTGGGAATCTTGCACTGTAGCTCCCTCTGCCGCTCCATCTGCATCCGTCTCTACTGACATCCGCCAGTACTGCTACTCCTCTTCGGGGCTTCCGTAGCAAGGTCTAATCCAAAAGGCTGGGTACCTCGAAGATCTTGCCCTTCATCGCTTGTAGTCTGTCTGACTATAGCTCGATGTCTCCCCACTTCCGCTCAAGTGGTGTGTGTGCACTCGTGGCACAGTCATCGTTTGTCTCCACTTCCTTCTCTGCCCTTGTTGGCGCAACCTTGGTCTCAGAGGCCTCTTCCTTGCTCTTCTTCCTTGGACATTGGGTCACATAATGACCCAGCTTCCCATAGTGGAAGTATTTGACCTTGGAGAGGTCCTCCTCCTTCCATTTTTCCTGTTTTCCCTCAAATGCTAGGGCAACATCCCACCTCGTCCGTCTTGATTCTGATCCCCTTGTCACTGCTTCCCGCCTTGCTCAACCTTCTGATCTCTTCTTGGCGAAGAGCAACCCACATTTCCTCCCAGTCTGGAATGGTCGCCCTGCCTAGTATGCTCTAGACAAACACCTTCCAGTCATCTGAGACTGCGTTCAGGGCTGTTCTCACCATCAATTCTTGATCCAACGTGGCCCCTATGGAAGTCAGCTGATCCCGAATCTCCTTCAATCGACCGAGAAAGGGTTGATTTGTTCTCTCTTCTGCATCTGGTATGATCGCAATTGATTTTCTAGTAACATCCTTCTTTGCACATAAGTATCTTGGTACAATTTCTTTAGGGCCTCCCACATCTCATTTGCCGTGTCCTTTTCAGCAATATGTGGTACTACATGGTCCTTGACCCCATCAAGAATGATGCTCTTGGCCCTTGCCATTGCCTCCTCGTACTTGTCATTATCAGTTGGGTCAACTGGGATAACTAGCGTCCTCAAGGCGAAGTGCTTGACACGATTCCGTCTAGAACAGATAGAATTCTAGCCTTCCAGACTACGAAGTTTGAGGCTCCGTCCAGTTTGTCCTGGTCTCTTACCCCGTTCACTGCCATCTTGCTGCTCCTCTACTTCCCTCTTGAAAGTCCTTGATGTGACTCCCTTTGAGCCTCGATTTCCCTCCCGGAAACCCTTCTGCCAATGTTGAGATGCCTCCACTCTGATCGTTAGTGCAACTGCACCACTGATCAAGATTTCTAGGCTAGAAATCCCCGGTAGCGACTCCCTCCTCCTTGGCCTTGCCCTGTTAGGTATTGTTCTGACTATAGTTCCCACCAGCTCCACTCTGCAACTTACCCACAACCTCCTAAACCCCAACAAATTGAAGGTGAGAACTCCTAGGCTCTGTGCAATCTCGGCACCGACAAATCAGCTTCCTTAGCGAACTGCATCAGCCCTCCTAGCCTCTACGTGGCTCTGCGTGAGCCTGTCTTTGCCTCCCTTAGTCTCTGCGCTACCTCTTCTTGGCTCGAACTTGATGATGCAGGCACTGCATCACCCCTTGTTGCTTCTCTACTAGGAACAACTTCTATCACTTGGGACCGCTGTTTTTTGTAGTTGCTGCTCTGCTCAGCTGATGTCCTCAGTTCTCCAGTGATCTGCAACCACGCTCTAATACCATGTTGGAATTTCTAAGTCTAACTGTTAGGAACCCTTCATGTACTTTGCTTATTTATTCATACCTACTTGTTCTGTTAATTAACAAGTTATTTACCATGTAAATACTGGAAATAAATACAAGTACATGCTCAACACATTATAGATCATCAATTGAAGGAAACAGAAACAAGCACACAGGTGACACCGTTGTTTTTGGACTAATGTCCCCAGAAAAACCCAGTGCAGGAAAACTGGTGTAGCTATCTGAGGGTTTGATTTATTAAGCAGTTTCAGAATACAATCTGGGTGCCAAATCCGGCTCACCCACCAGAGAAAAATCTCGGCAGTAGTACCTCTCTACTCGGAAGCAGATATTCCGGCTGAAACCCCGGATAAACACTCCGACAGCTCCATAGCTCCAATCTACCCCATGAAACCCTACTGTCAGCCTCTAGGGACTGCATCTGCTCTTTTTGGCTCAGCGGTAGCCCAACGTCACTCTGGCTTGGCCTGCGTCAACCTCGGGGGGCACTGTGTCGTTCCTCTGGCCCTCTGCATCACTTACGCTGGCCCTCTGAGGCACTGCGCAACTCCTAGCTGCCTCTGTGGGAGCCCTAGCTGGCTCTGCGTGAACCCTTGGCTGGTTTTGCGTCCCTCTTTCCGACTACTGCACTGATCCTCCCGGTGCTATCTTTGCCTCTTTGCTTTTGTATTCGCTGCCCCTCAGCTGCAACTCTGGTCACTTTCTCAACTTTCTGAGCAAACCCAGCCCCAGAAAGTCGAAATCTTGATCTCTTGGTGTATTCTCCAAGTGACCCTCAAGCCTCCTCTTATACTTTTCTCGTTGGCAAATCAACGACCGAGATTAAGTCTATAATCAATGACTAAGATTAGATTTGGCTTGATCCATGACTTTTGGACCATTTTAACATAGTTTTGTATTAATTCACATTAATATTTTATTTTCCCTAAGTTTAGAGTTAGTGACTCCATTAAAAATATTAATTATTTTAATATTTCCCACACTGTTTAGAATCTGCCCAAACCCTTTCTAGGCATTGGAGATCTCATGTGCAGGCCTCTCCACCAATTTTTGTGGCTAGAGCACATCCGATGCTACCCAAAATCAACATTAGAGTCATGTCAAAGAACAATCACTTTGGGCAAGCTGCACGTCTTATTGAAACCACATTTACCACATATTATAGCAATATTTGAAATCATAAGTAAAACATATGGTACACACTATCTTCCTCATATCTATGACATCTAGGTTACCTTAGCATGATAGTCATTTGGTTATTACATAGCTCATCAATTTGTAGGTTAGCTCACCAATACTCATATCCATGTAGATACATCACAAATTTTATACAAAAATACATCTTTGTATTGACATTTAATTATGAAATGTATGTTTGTTTACACCGTGCCAACTGGTATCAATGTACTGAAATCGCACATTTTAATTTGCATGGTAAACAAATCACATAGCTATCATTATTATGAACTTATAATAGTAAAATCAATACTATGTGACGCATAAATATGTCCAAATGCACATATCTGAAATGTTTATATTAATCTAACTTTGTCCAATTGGATACTCAACAATGAATTATTATAGTGAGTAAAATCAAAGGTCTAACTATCGAAGGCCAAAATGTGGGGCATTACAGGTTTGCCTCCATGCTTAAAAGTGGAGTTAACGATTTATTATTTAGGTATTTGAAGGACCATTTCTTTCTCATATCGTAATAGCGTGAGGATTTTAGTTGGTTGTCATGGGAGTTACATTTTATCAACACATTGTGAAAATTTCAACTATTGCAGCAACTGGAAATGATTCTTCTAATTGTAAATTAATTAATAGTTTATTTGCCTAGACAAACAACGAATAATTCACAATTGAAATTTTCACCAAAATAAATTATGCAGAAGATAAACTGGAAACTGAGAAAACATTGGCATACACACAATAAATTTGACACAATTATTTTTGGACAAAAGTCGCAGGAAAAACCCAACTTGGGAAAACTGGTGTAGCAACTGAGGATTTTTAATATTAAGCAATAGTGAGAGATTCTGAGTACAACTGGATGTCGAAATCTGCCAATCCTACAGAGAAAAATATTGCCAAAAATCTAGTGAGGGTTTCTCCCAATGTGGAAAAAGTCGAAGTCGGGATTAAATCGGCAAGGGTCCAAAAGTTGAAAAAGTCGTTAAAGTCGGGAGTTTTTCGAAAAAGTCGGCAAAAAGTCGACAAAATTAAATGGCCAGCCAAAAAAATAAAAAAATTGGGATTTAATCGGCCAGCCAAAAAAATAAAAAAATCGGGATTTAATCGGGATTTATTCCCTACCTTTTCCACACTGGACTTTCTCCTCACCCCACAAGTAATCTAGGCTTTGACTGCCATCTCCAAGTGAGCCATCCAAACAACTTATATGTAGACCTGTGTCACCCTAGTGCAGTCCATTCCATGCTCTGCCTGAAACAACTGCTCCTCAAGCCGTCCTGTATATTGTTGTTTGAGAAAATGTCTCTCTGGCACTCTAGAATATTTTTCTGGCCTTTGGAACTGAAACCCAACTTTTCTCCAGCAAAATCGAATTGCCTCTAGAGGCTTCTACACAACCCCTACGTTAGCCTCTTTGTGGCTATTTTTGCCTCTTTGCAAGCTACTCTCCAGACTAGAATCTCTTCCTCCGGACTCACTGTCCTTGCCCCTCTTTGTCTTTGCTTCCCTTTTCTGGCTTGAACTCTTCTGACAACTGCTGCTGCTCTCTAGAAAATTGCACTTCCCAAGGAAATCGATTTCAAGTGTGTGTTCTCCATATACCCGTCAACCTTCTCTTATAATCTTCAGTTGGGACTCCAACGGCCAAGATTAAAACATAATCGATAGCTGAGATTATTTCTGGATTGATCCGTGTGAGTTTCTAGATGATTCACACCTTTCTCAATTAATACTGATTAATCAAACCCTTTTCTTAAGGTTAGAATTAGGAAATATTAAAAAATAGGCTAATAATCTAATTGAGACACTTCTAGGTGGAATTTCCAGAAACGATTTCTGGCTTATGGAGAACTCGTGTGTTTTAGCCTCTCCACAAAGTTTCGAGACTAGAACACCTCCAATGCTATAAAAACTAACACTCCCTCTTAGCGAGGAAGGTGTTCTAGTGTTGCACTATTGCTAAACTCCCTGCCTCTGCATCACCATCTATATACACTACTAATGTCTGGCCACTATCACTGCCTGCTACTGGCTACCAACTATTGCACAACTTCGACGTTGCATTTGTGCCGCTGCAGACACTGCTACACTGTTGCCAATGCTGCATATGCACTGCAACTCCCTCTCAACTATTGCTACTGCTACTGCAACTACTGCAACTGAGAAGCATCGAAAATATTGAATCAATTGTGTCTCATGCTGCATCTGTCTCCTGAGTCTTGACTACTACTAGCCTCTTGCACCATCCACTAGGAATCTGCACTATTGTTGACTCTGCTACTGAGCCTTATGCTTTGCTGTCAACTCTACACTGCGCTCCTCAGCACTTGACTACAACTAGTTTGCGATTGTCACTCCGGAATCTGACTGCATCAATTGACACTGGTCCATCTTGTTGCTGAATACTGTGGACCCCTGTAGTAAGGTAATGATCCATGAGGAGGACACCTCAATGGACCTTGCCCAAATCTGCACTGCTCTGGGACTATAGCTCTCCATATAGCCCCACCTTACTCCTGGAGGTATAACCCCAAACATGGAAAAATCTTCCTCCAGCCTGGAGGACAACTTGTCTATCTCTGTGGATGTTGTTGCCTCGTCCTGCTTCTCCTACTTGTTCTTCTTTCTAAGAGGACACTTAGGGGCCCTTTGATGCTAAGGCCACATTCTCCTCTTCCTTCTCACTCTTCGTGCCCTTGTTGTAGCTTCTGTGATGGTTCTCTTTAATAGAGCTCGCCTCATCTCCTCCTGCTGTAGGTCTGACCACATATTGTCCCACCTAGGTAAGTTGTCTCAGCCCAAGATACTTTGGACAAAGACTTGCCACTCCTCTAAGGCACTGTTCAGTGTCAATCATACAAGCTTTGTCGATTGAGGTGCCTCCCCAACGACTGTAAGCTGATCACGAACTTCCTAAATCTTGGTGGGGAAGGAATCTATGCCTTCACCCTTCTGCATTCTAATGCTTCTTAGCTTCTCTTGCAGGAACATCTTCAGCTGCTTGGAAGTATTCTGATATCGCTGGTCGAGAGTGTCCCGCATCTCCTTGGCAGTATTCTTGCCAGATATATGCGAGACTATATTTTTCCGGACTCCATTTAGGATCAACTGCTTTGCCTTCGCCATCTCTTTCCTGTACTCCTTCAGCTGATCTTCATCCTGAGATACTGCCACTACATAGGCTTTTAGGCCATATTCATCTAGCAGGAAGGACATCCTATGTTGGAGGCTCCCTCCAACCTATCCTGATCTCTAAGCCCAACTGTGGTCATCCCTGAATCTGATCGAAAATTTCCCTCTTCCTCTGCTTGGTTGCGGAATCTCCTACTCACACTCCCTTATGGAGTGAGAAAAATTGCCTGCAGCAACTGTCGACTGCAACTGGGAAAATCAGATTTTTTGACTAGAAACCCTCTGAGAGAAATTTCCCTCTGTGTGTGCTTTTCCTCTTCCTCTTCCCCTCGAATTTGTTCAACGATTCTGCTGATCTGCTCTCTGGAAATACTTTCCGGCTCTGTCTTTGCCTACTGGAGTTTTGTTTTGAGCAACTCAAACTTTTCTTGCCACTCTGCAACTGGAAGTCGAACTTTTGCTCTGCCACTCACACTGCCTAGCTAGGCCCTGTGCAAACCCTGGAGAAATTGAGTTGTTGTTCCCTCTGAACAATGAATTTCTCCCTCTTCGTCTCGGAGCTACTGATTCGATCAACGCTGCTCTAATACCATGTGAAAATTTGAACTATTGCAACAACTGAAAATTATTCTTCTAACTATAAATTAATTAACAATTCATTTGCCCAGACAAACAACGAATAATTCACAACTGCAATTTTCACCAAAATAAATTCTGCGGAATATAAACTAGAAACTGAGAAAATACTGGCACACACAATAAATTTGACATAGTTATTTTTGGACAAAATTCCCTGGAAAAACCCAGCTTGGGAAAATTGGTGCTGCAATTGAGGGTTTTTATTATTAAGTAGTAGTGAGAGATTCTGAGTACAACTGGATGCTAAAATCTGACAATCCTACAGAGAAAAATATCGGCAAAAATCTAGTGAGGAATTTTCCTCACCCCACAAGCAATCCAGGGTCTGATTGCCAGCTGCAAGTGAGCCGTCTAAATAGCTTCTGTGTAGGCCTGTGTCACCCTAGCACAGTCCCTTCCATGCTCTGCTTGAAACAACTTCTCCTGAAGCTGTCTTGTCTGTTGCTGACTAAGAAACTATCTCTTCGGCACTTCGGAAAATCTTTCCGGCCTATGGAATTGAAACCCAACTTCTCTCCAACAAAATTGAATTGCCTCTAGAGGCTTTTGCGCAGCCCTTGTGGCAGCCTCTCTGTGGCTATTTCTGCATCTCTGCAAGCTACTCTCCGGAATTGGAATCTCTTCCTCTGGACTTACTGTCCCTGCCCCTCTTTGTCTCTACGTCACTTCTCTGCTTCGAACTATTCTGACAATCGCTGTTGTTCTCTAGAAAATCAAACTGCCCAAGGAAATCGATTTCAAGTGTGTATTCTCCATCTACCCATCGACCTCCTCTTATAATCTCCAGTTGGGACTCCAATGGCCAAGGTTAACACATAATCGATGGCTGAGATTATTTCTGGATCAATCTGTGCGAGTTTCTAGATGATTGACACCTTTCTCAATTAGTACTGATTAATTAACCCATTTTCCTAAGTTTAGTCTTAAGAAATATTAAAAAAATATGCTAATACTCTAATTGAGACACTTATAGGTGGAATTTCCAGAAACAGTATCTGGGTTAAGGAGAACTCCCATGTTTTAGCCTCTCCACAAAGTTTTGAGACTAGAACACCTCCGATGCTACAAAAACTAACACACATTGTATGAGAAATGTGTCTTTTGTTGCTGTTCTGATTTCAGTTTCTGGAAGAGACTAGTTTGATCCAGTAATTAGATACTACTTTCATGATTTATTTGCAAAAAAACTTGAAATTTGAATTGTTGCTCTGATTGCACTCGTATATTTCAGAGAACCTGCTAATGATTATGCTTTGGGGTCAACAAACAGGTGGAAGAGCTTCTACGAAGAAAACACGTCAAAGAGGTCTCTCAAAGGGAACTGGAGACCTTTGTATGTGCTGTAAAGTCTGCCAGACAACAGCCTATTCATGCCAAACCTCCAAAATGCTACTGGCAGACAGATGATAAAATACGCTTCCGGATAGAAGCGCTTGAAGCTTTTGCCTTAGATGCCTGCAAATCTGATGAACAAAAAAGGGCAGCTGCTGAGGTAAGTTCATAAAGGCAGTTTTAACCTAGTGAATCTTAAGTAAAGCCAGTGTTCTCCTCTATGACAGCATCATAGCAGACTCATGTGATTTTCTTGTCGGATCTAATTTCAAAGCTTGTTGCATGATTATTGTCTTCTTGAGTCAGGTATTGAAGAATTTGGGAAAGTTAAAAGCCTCATCTTCTGCAGCAGACTTGTTAATAGATATTGGTTATTTTCCTATTCATGTCAATCTCGAGTTCTTAAAATTTGATATTCCCACCAAACAGTCTGATAGTGTTCTTGCTGCTGTGGACAAAATATTTGAACATCCACCTCCTGATCCAGATGAGGTACTGAAGATATAATTTCTTAATGTGGTGTAGAGTTGGTGCTGGTCACCACTTTCACAATTCTCAGCATTTTAAATACATTGTTTTATTACTTGCATCTCAGATTAACAGGAAGGATCTTACATTTTTGAAGGTCTATGCAATTGATGTAGATGAGGCTGATGAGGTAAGCTTAAAATGCCATCTTGCTGTTTATTTTTTTTTTCAAGTTGATATGCTTTCTTCTTTGGCCAATATGTGTACTGAAAAATAATCTCATATAACCTTGCAGTTCTTTTTGTCTTCATTAACATGGTATATGTTGCTGAATTGTGTTCTCATCATCCAAGTTTACTGTCCTGGTGGAATTTGACAGTTAGATGATGCGCTGAGTGCAGCAAAACTACCGGATGGCCGTATAAAAGTTTGGATACATGTTGCTGATCCAACACGTTGGGTGGATTCCAATAGCATAATTAACAAGTCAGTGTTGTTTCTTCTAGAATTGTGTACTCTTCCTTCCAGCATTTGGCTGGTGTTTGAGTGTGATTTGTAATGTCTACAGAGAGGCAAAGTCTAGGGCAACTTCTGTATTCTTACCCACACGAACAATTCCCATGTTTCCTGAGAAACTTGCAATGGAAAAGATGAGCCTGGTGCAGGGACATCTTTGTAATGCTGTTAGTGTATCAGTTGTTCTCAATGAGGATGGAAGGTAGTTGTTTGTTCTTGGTGACCTTTTTAATGTTAATTTGCTTGCAATATCAGTTTGAGATTTGAGGACAAATGAAGATGAAAGAAATGATATCAGATTTTTTCTTCATGATGCATTTCACTAACTTCTTCTATTTACATTGATGTTAAAAGCATTGCAGAAATTAACTTAGAGAACTCTACAATCAGACCTACTTATATGATGACTTATGAAGGAGCATCGGAGTTGCTTGCATTGAAGATTGAAGAGGAACCAGAGCTGAATTTGCTTTTTGAAGCTGCTGTTCTCCGCTTCAAATGGAGATGTCATCAGGTCTTTCTTTTTTATTGAAACTTTACGTTTCTATCCTTTGTTTGACTCTTCTTAGAGGAAGATGAGTATAATCTCCATTTTGATTGTCATAAATGATTATAGGATACAGGTCAAGTCTTGATTGTCTCCATGTACTCTGTACAAACAGAGGATCTTAGTCTAGTCATTCTTAAGCCCGGGTCATGATTTATTTCCTCAAGTACTGGTTTAGTGGTTTTTCTGTCAAAGTCGCGGTATTCTGATATTCTTGCTTCAAAATAATTAAAATGTGAGTGAAGTTCTTCAAGTCACCAAATATATATTGCAGAGAGATATGTCAGACCTGTGTAGAATGTCAGAGAGCCTAGGAAAGCATGAAATAATAACGAGACACAAACAGTTGAGTCAAAGTCCGTTATCTGTAAATATTATGAAATAGCCTGAATAGTCCAATAAAGCAACAAAACCTCCACAATCCATATTGCGGATTATGTCAAATAATGTAATGTAGTAAATAATTTCAACAATTTCATATTTTCCCTTACCACACATCTTTTACATCAGACTCCTACGAGTGGGTACCCTGCTTCCACACAATCTACCCCTTTATACTGTATTTAAATCAAAATAACCTCCAGGATCCTGTTCATCTTATGCTGTTTTTGGACAAGCAATAATGCATACCATCTGTTGTAAATGTTGTCAAATCCTTTAATACTTTTAAGTTTTCCCACCTCCTCCTGAGTGATATTTCTTTAAAGCAATTTCCAGGATGAAAATTGCTTGCTGCAAGGAGAATCCATCCTTTTCCCAGTGCCTAACTTGCTGTAAATTGTAATAGCCAGATCTCCTATTCAAGAACTTTACTGACAGCCCCTCATAATGGCTACCCAATGACCATTCATGTAATTAGACCCTCTGCATAATCTTGTGACTGGGTCAGCAGTTTGTAGCCCATGGTTTGTGGGTTGGCCATTGTATTATAATGTAGTATCGTGTATTGTGACAGCTATTGAAAGACACTAATGTGATTAGAATCAATTTCATTGTGTGTGCATTCATGGCTTTGCATGTTTATTGTGTTCATATGTGTCTATAGTTCATTTGCCTATGTGCTCCTTCATATGGATCAGAGCATGCAGGAACCCGACCCTGTGAAAGCTTTGGTCAAGTAGAAGACTGCAGACTTGTAAGGAAAAGTTTGAGAAGTATGCAATAGCTCTTGGAGTTGTGGTGAATGAAGTGACCATTAAGATGAGAGGGAGAGGGCGGGGCTTCCAAATTTGTGATATCAATTAATTGTGAATGTCTATTATTTGCATGGTGCCTATTCTACATTTGACATTTTAACTCTTTGAAGATCTTGAAGAATCTGTAATGTGCAAACTTTCTGGAAAATGGGTTGCAGATTTTCTGAGTTAAGCTATTTCTATATTTCAGTTGAACAGGCCTACAATTTCAGGCAGGATTGATCTCTTGATCCATTTTTTTTTGTTTTTCTTTATGTTTTAAACTTCCACATCATCTCTTCTGAAGGTGTGGTTCTGGTTTTCCTTTGTATCAAGGTTTCTTTGACTCTCTGCATCTTTGAAAAATCCAATATGATATAATGTGTGCACATTGGAATTCCCTCTGTATTGGGTTGTCAATACCTTGGCCAACTGAAATTGCTGCCAATGGAGACTTCCTTGCAGTGTGGAAATGCTGCCAGTGGCACTATCTTAAGTGGAGCTTCCTCATTTTGGATTTCTCCAAAACACACCCATTCCAAAACGTACTCTTGACATTAGCTTTCTGCAGTTTGAGTCTTTTCATCGCTAAATGAAGAGAAATTATAAAATATATAAATATTCCACAGGTGTCACACCTGTTACAGTATACACAGACAAGTAACTAGGGAAATGAAATCTGTCGAGTCTTTGTTGAGAAACCATGCCAGAGATTGCATCTTTGATGAAAAAAGGGCCTTATGCACCTAATAGAAATGGAAACAAATAATGACGTCGATACCCTGAAAGGTAAGCTAATTCCCTTGTGTGCAATAAACAATCAGCATGATATTTATCTACCAATTACCTAAATGTATCACATCATAACATCACAAGTACTGGATATGTATAATATGTTAGAATATCTACCTGTTGCTCCCGAAGTTCCTCCCCAGCATAACTGTAGTAGCCTGTAGCAGCAGCAGAACCATGTCTGTGGCTGCTAGCAGTCTGTAATGGTTGGTGAAGGGCGCATCATTGTTTAAAGATCCAACATTGAAGGCACATACGTTCATGCACCAGCCATAAATAGAAGTGTTATTTCTGTCTTCAGTTCAGTTCTGTTCAGTTCTAAATTAATTAGTTTAGTTCAGTGCAGTTCTAAAATTAGAGTGCATGGCAGATGAGGCTTCTGTTGAATTTGGTAGCTATGGTCAGTCGTTTTAGCCCTCCAACTATACAAGAAATGATGAATATATATGTGGATTCCAAGTTGGCTTCAAAAGAAAAAATGAATTTTTAAATTTGAATTTTTGCCTCTAATTGTAAGGTTGGCTTCAAGTCCAACCAAGTGAAGGGACACACCAATTCGGTTCATTCAACATCTATATATTGGCATTCATCCTCTCCATTTGGGCATCAATTCGGATCACTTCTGTTCACATGTGGGGGATGAAAGGGCGAAATCTGAAGAAGATGTTATGTAAAAAATTATTTAGTGTAATTAAGACGAAAGGGCATGATCCCTTTCCTGAAAAGGTACCCATGGCAGTATATAAGCCAGGGACCTTCTTTGTAAATAAACATCATTCAGTTAGTTTAATAATATATATATATATATATATATATTATATTATATATATATCATAGTTATTCTCTCCATCTGGTATCAAAGCGAGTTTGCTCCTCGGGGTGTACAGTGCGCTGATCAGCATTGGTTCCAGTTCGTCTGTTTGTCCTGTCCACCACCAACGACTGTCTCTGTGCTTCCGTTCGAGCATCACCATTGTGTTGTTGACCCTGCACCTCGTATGTTTGTTCTGTCCGTCCACCGCCCATCAATTGTAAACCTTCTCTGCCTGTCCCTGCTGTCTTCTGTGTATCCTGAACAACCACCGTCCAAACACCTGGGTCAACAAATCGAGCTCCACAGTCCAAACTCTTCTCCACCTGCCGTGCTAAACACTGCGTCATTACATTGGTGTTCATAAAATCATATCATATCATATATGGATCGTTATATATATATCAACATAACATATGTTTTGATTAATTAATCATATAATTATTAATTATATATCATTTTGTATAATTATATTATATAAATTAATTAATAGCATATTTAAAAGGGAGGAGAATATATATATATTATATAATATATATATTATACAGTAAAAAAAATTAGGTTCAAGTTAACGAGAAAGATTACGCTGGATAAGTATACTCCACCACATACCCAATCAATGTCTTCATCAATGTTGCTGACTTATTTTAACAAAAAATCGATAGATCTTGAGACTAAGGTCAAAAGACATGTCGAAAAAATCGAGGAACCTCCAGAATACAACGAAGAGAATAGAGAATCAGCACGAGAAAAACCATAACGAATTTAAAGAAGATCATGCAATCCTTTCAAATAATGTGGATCAAAATCATAATGCAGCATCAATAACTTATGATCGAGCAATGGCGATGTTGACCTGTATTTGTAACAAGTTGAAGATTACACCTGATCAAATATCCCATAATAACGAAGCTACTCAATAGCCAAATTCTTTAGATACATCAAACTCATCAGACTTACATCAAAACCCTGAGTCTCCAAAATAATCTTCCATGCCCAATCAACAAAATAGTAATACAAATTTTTAAAATATGCAGCTCTAGAATCAATAACTAAATATGTAGTTCGCAAATTAACACCCCTTCTTTACCCCACCAGTTGCTACATATCAACAAAGAGCAAAACTTGAGCTCTCCAAATTTGATGGTAACCAGAAATGCAGTGTCGCATGGTTCAATAAAGCAAAAGAATATTTCGAGATTTACGGTATTGACAATGATGATGAAAATATCAGACTGTTGATTTCTAGTAGCATCGGATGTGGTTTAAGTCTCAAATTTTGCAGGGAGTCTTAGACACATGCATTCTCCAATACTCAGAAATCATTTTGGGAAATTCCACCCGGAGACAGTTTTATTAAAATAATCAATTATTTTTAATGAGTTCTCAAGTCTAAACTTAGGAAATTAAAATAATTAATGGGTATTAATCTAAATTGTGGGTGAAACTTCTAGGAGGCAAAGATCAAGTCAATATGATCCTAGCCATTGATTAGGATCTAATCTAGGCCATTGATTGATCAACGAGAGGATTATAAGAGAAGGCTTGATGGGCACTTGGAGAACACACCAAGAGTTGATTAGTTAGATCGAATTGCTGAGGCTAGAGCAGCGCAGTGATTTCATGGCGATCACGTAGAGAGGGGTAGAGATAGTTTTTGCATGGAGAATCTTCACTTGAGCCAAGAATACGCAACACAGAGGTAGAGAAAGACACAGAGGAGGCAGCACATTGCCTAGTGAGGGTGGCGTAGAGCCACACAGGGTTGACACAAAGTAGCGCAGTGTATTCGGTGCAAAAGTTTGAAATTTAGCTAGGAGTTCGATGTTTTGTGTCGGGAGAGCTGAAGTCAAGGCTCCTGAGAGAAAATTGATCTAGTAGAGTAAGTGACGTAGTTCCTCAGAGGCAGTGACATAGGTCCACGTAGTGATTGCATAAGGACAACGCAGAGGTGGCCGGGGACTCGTCGTTTCAGTTGCCGGATCAACCGGGACTTGCAGTGTAGAGTGAGGTAATCTCACTAATTTCTTCTGCAGAGTGATATTCTTTGTACTAGATAGCCAACAAGGCATCGAAAGTTTGTTTTTAGAAACAACTACTGCTTAATAATAAAAACCCTCAGAACTGCTACACCGATTTTCCCGCATTAGGTTTTTCCGGAGACTTTTGTCCAAAAATAACGGTGTCATTGTGTTGTATCTCTTTCCTGTTCAGTGTCTTGTTTTAGCAAATTATTTTAAGTAGTGAATGCTGGAGCTGTATTTACTTCGATATTTACCGTAGAATACAGTAAATAACTTGTATGGATTAACAAGTAGGAGAAGTAACATTAGTTTGCTGTAGTAGGGATTCCGATTTTAGGATTTTTCACATGGTATCAGAGCTGCAGGTGAAGCAAGAAGAATAGAGCTAGAAGACCCAACGCTGAAGGAAAAATGGAATTTGAAATTCCTGCAGAGGCAACAACTTGAATCTGCAGAGGGATTACGCAGTCCAGACGGAGGGCAAAGATTTCCGAGGTAAGTCTCTCTTTGAGTGAGTTGACAGAGAGGTAAGACTTCGAGATCGAAGTTTTCCAGCGTCAGAGGGAGCAACGCAACATATCTAGCGAAGAGGGTTGTTTTTTCTTTGGTGGGACGCAGGCAGTTGCTATACAAAAAAGACGTTAAAGGGAAGAGTTAGACACGGTTGAGGGAATTTCTTCCTTAGAGAATTCCTAGCCAAGGAATTCAAATTCTCATGAGCTGAGCAGCATCAAGGGGCAACAGATCTACTGACTCCAACTAGGAGTGCGTAGGCTAGCTTAGCAACAACGTAGAGGAGAGAGGAGGTCCTTTGACTTTCTATTTGGCAAAGATGGTAGCCAGTGGACTAAGAGATCAGGACAAGTTGGATGGGGCATCCAACTATGTGATTGGGAAGGTAAGGATGTCGTGCCTTCTGGATGAGCATTTTCTCAAAGTTTGTGTCGATGGCATGGTGGCTGAGCTCGTGGATCCAGATCTGCTCAAGAAGTGCAAGGGAGATATGGCAAAGACGAAAAGAATGATCCTCAACAAAGTGAAGGATCATATAATTTGTCACATAGTTGGTAGAAACACTGCCAAGGAGATGTGGGATGCATTGTCAACGCTGTATCAAGGATCTTTCGAGCAGTGGAAGATGTACTTGGAGCAGAAGATGATATCTCTGCAGATGCAGAAGGGGGAACGCATTGATCCGTTCCTCACGAAGCTTCAGGAGACTCGAGATGAGTTAGCAGCTGTGGGGTCAACACCTCAAGGTTTTAAGATGGTTAGATTGGCCCTCAACTCAGTCTCAAAGGAGTGGCAAGTCTTTGTCTAAAGCATCTTGGGCAAGGCGACTTTGCCAAGTTGGGATGAAATGTGGGCAGTTCTTAAGAAAGAGGAGCTAAGAATGGGCTTGGTCAAGTGTAACTTGACGGAAGCATCAGTTGTGGGTCGAAGCCCAAGGAGGAGGATGAGAATGCAACCCTTGCATCCAAGGGGTAGCAGGAGCAGTGGAAGCAGAAGAAGGACGCTTCAAAGATTAAATGCTTTAGGTGTAATGAAATGGGTCACTATGCAACATAGTTTTCTCTCAGGAAGAAGGACAAAGATGAGAAGCACGATCCAAAGGCTGCACCCGCGAAGATCGAGGAGGAGGAGTTTGCCATGACAACCGAGATACCTCCAGGAGGAAAGTGGGCTAATTTATAATTGTAATTCTAAAGAGATTCAGAGGGGCAAGATCCTTGAGGAGTCCACCTCTCGGATCAATAGCTTGCTATGTGAGCCCAGATCAGTCGTACTAGGATGGGCTAAGTGTCAGATTATGCAAAGGAGGTTGAATTGGTAGTTGCAGTGGCTAGGAATGCCAGGGACTAAGAAAGGCAGAGCAGAGTTGGCAACAATGCAGTTGGCATAAAGCAGAGGTCAGCAACAACGCAGAGACTTCAGAGGATCAACACAAAGACTAGTAGTAGTTAGAACTTCAACAACGTATGTATTATGCTAAACAATAGTTAAATAATTTTGGATGTTTTTTCCATTGCTGATGCAGTAGAAGCAACACTAGGAGAAGGTTGCAGTGCAGATGCAGTTGGTAGTGGCAGTGCTAGCAACATTGCAGATACAAAATTGAGAGGGAGTTGCAATATGGATGCAACGCTGATAGTGGTAGGGTCAACAACAATACAAATGCAACATTTGCGCAGAAGTTGGTGGATAGGATGTCAAACATCAGCAGTGCAGAAGGAGATGTTACAGAATAGGGTGATGCTTCAGCAGGTTGCATTCTATAACACATTCCTCGCTAAGAGGGAGTGTTAATTTCTTGTAGCATCGAATGTGCTCTAAGTCTCAAATTTTGCAGGGAGGCTTAGACACATGCATTCTCTAATACCCATAATTCGTTTTGGGAAATTCCACCTGGAGAGAGTTTTATTAAAATAATTAATTATTTTTAATGGGTCCCCAAGTCTAAACTTAGGAAATTAAAATAATTAATGGGTATTAATCTAAACTGTGGGTGAAACTTCTAGAAGGAGGCGAGGATCAAGTCAATATGATCCTAGCCATTGATTAGGATTTAATCTGGGTCGTTGATTGATCAACGAGAGGATTATAAGAGAAGGCATGATGGGCACTTGGAGAACACACCGAGAGTTGATCAGTCAGATCGAATTGCTGAGGCTAGAGCAATGCAGTGATTTCGTGGTGATCATGCAGAGAGGGGTAGAGATAGTTTTTGGGGGAGAATCTTCTCCTGAGTCAAGAATACGCAGCAAAGAGGTAGAGAAAGATGTATAGGAGGCAACACAATGCTGAGGGTGACGTAGAGCCATGAAGGGCTCACGCAGAGCAGCGCAATGTCTTCAGTGCAAAAGTTTGAAATTTAGTTGGTGTAAAATTTCTGTTTTCCCACCCCGGTTTTCAGTTTCTCCTTATTTCTCCCATGTAGTTAAATGCCCTTTCCCATAACCATACATTCAACAA
>APFE030120720.1:0-25919 GCA_000404065.3 Pinus taeda
TAGATTGGATGAGGATTTGATCCTTATTTTTTGTTTTTTTATAAATGTAGCCTACAACCATGTAAAACAATGGCCATTAGATGAAGAGCAGGCATGTTAGGCCGTAGAGGCCAAGAGATGTAATTGCGTATTTCTTTGATGAATTATCCGTGTGTTCTGCTTTATTTATTTTTGTGTATTCAACAAGTGTATTCGTCCTTTATTCTTGTCTGTGCAACCCTGTTGATTAATAAATATATACAAATTGTGTTAACGAGTGAGGAGATCTATTTTCGGTCGATCATTGTAAAGATCGACGTTGTTTATAACGACTGTGTGATCCAAAATAAGACGTTGTGTATAACTAGTGGGAATGCAACATATTGATGTTGCATGTATTTGTGTGAGCCAACCAGAGCGAATGTGCAGAGGAAGAGATGGAACAATCCATGTCAATGTTAAAAGTCAGCTGATCTCAAGCGCTTGGTTAAATAATTTATTTTTATTTTCTGTTATCATGTACACATTAGACTTATAACGACTTACCATGGATTATAAACTCCACTTTATAAGAAAGGGATGATGTTTAACATGAGATTATACCAATTTTAATAAGTTTTTGTTATATATGATAAAATTAAATATTCCTTGTTATTTTTGTGATTTTTGTAAAAATAAATAAATGAGAAAATGTTCAAAAAGAATGGAAGGACATATGTGGTGTCAAAAAATTAACTAAGGTATTGTCAACAATGAAGAATGTGTTTCTAAAAATGTTTGCTTGTGGATAGGGGAAAATTATGCATAAGGCATGATGAATGAATATTGGAAAATTAGAAATTTTTGAGATACATGCAACATAGATTTCAAAACTCTTTTGGAAAAAACTCGGGAATTCTGTGTGGAAAAAAGTAGCTTGCATGGGTTAATAACTGCTCATTTTGAGTTCTGTAGAAGTGTTAAATTCATATGGATAATTATTTCTCACAAATTTTCTACCTATAAAATTTAATTATTTTGTTGTTTTAATTTTTTATGAAGTTCTAGTTATAGTTATGAAATTTGGGCAGTAGTATTATGTATAATGAATGATTTCATTGTTATGCCTCTCACTCTCATTACTTAAAGGGTAGCTTCATAGTAGGTAGTTGTGGCTTGGTGCTATGGATCCATCTTACTTATTATGAAAACTGCATAGGACCATTAGCGTGAAGTTTACATGGGATGTACATATATGGGTGTATGAGACATCTAATAAATCTAAATGTAATCATCATTATGAAACATATGAAACCTATGGTTAACTCGAAAATCATTCATGCATAAGACCATGGTACATGAGAAATTAGTATGGTATAATCTACAGTTCGAGTTATCTATGCTATATATTGATACTAGTTAGTTCATCCTACATGTTGCTTAAAAGAAGGGACCTCGAAGAAATTTGTAGGGTGCATACCATGATGCATGACTTTATCCAAGTTGGGAGCTTGTTCTCATGTAAATTTTCATTGTACTTACATGCTTGTGATAACCACAAAGAAATCTTAATATTTAAGAAGCCTTGGAGCTAGTATTCTAGTTGCCTCGTGAATGGACAAGAATATAATATTATATCAACCATAAAAGGTTCAATAATATGGCAATTAAAAAGCAATGTGAACGTAAGGCACTCTTCAATTCATCATTAGGAAATTCTCTTACTTATTAAATTTTCATTAAGGATATGGGTATGCTTAGGTGAATGTTTGTGTTATTAATATTCACAATAATGGTTAGGACTACATGAAAATACATTATAATATTATTGAAGTCACCTGAAATACTCTTGTTCTTGTGGAGAATTGAAGTGAGGAATGAGGTAAATTATTCTAAGAGGTGGATAGCATGGACAAATTCACAACTATAATGCAAGCAAATTGATACCTCTACAGGTGTTATAAAGGTAATTAACTAAGAAAATAATTGATGTATACTACACTTACACCTTGTCATTGATAACTTTATATGTTGTTACCATAGTGTGGAGGAATATGCTTAATATCCATGAGTTATACCATGCAAGCACATGTGTGTGCAGTATTAGAGACTTGTAGGAATAATGCATTTATCGAATGGTTAATGGTGGGATGGTCTTGATATTATGCATCTGTATAAGAAAGAGTCTTGAGTCTAGATCAAGCTATCTATGCATATTTTGTTATGTACCAATAGTAAATAGGCGAAGTGTGGATGACTATGTGAAAACTCAGATTGGACTACAAAAATAATTTACAAATGGTATAATTGTGATAAACATATTATACCAAAGTAAAGGATGGTGAAAGCATGTTATAGTATAAGGACTATATAATTCTACAAATTGTTGTCAAATTAATGCTGGATTAATGCATCTCCTTACAATGTGACCCATTCTTTGGGTGGAAGAAGTATGGTCAACAGGAAAATTTAACTTAAACCAATTTCTAGAACATATGCATCTTTTGAAAGATATGCATAATAGAGTATCCTTTAGTGCAAACCATGAAGTAGCACAAATGGTATGAACCCTTGAGTCAATTAAATCATATTTAACGATATATTTAAAATAGATTGATATCATTATTTGCACCATGAAATTTTGAGAGGACCTCTTATCAGATTACATTGATAAGGTGTTCGGACAACATAAGGAAATATTGTGTGATTAAAACAAGAATTCATAAACAAATAACTCAGCTTTTGGTAAAGGGTGACTTAATGTTAAGAATGAGCTAACATGTAAATACCCTAAGATCGTAAACACCTACAACTACAAGGAGTTTAGGATTGTAAGTAGTAAAAACTTTCATGTATGACTACACAGAATTATGCATGGTCAAGAGGCCGTTGAAGCATAAATAGGGTGATGGTAAAACATATTAGGTGAATTAATTATCTCATGAATATTAAACTTAAACAACTATGAGTTAATAATTTTATTTAGAACATTAAGCAAAAGGTATGCATGAATCCAATAAAATGCGATTGAAATTGTAACTACATGACATCTCGAATTGACTTACACATAACATAAAAACTTTCTTAATTACATAGATGAACCATGAAAAATGAATTTTGGTATGATACTAACATAGTGGAAAATATGTGGATAAAGTTTATGTCATGCAGCTGATACCATGAGGATGGTATTATAAGTTGTACCACAAGTGGACTATGTACAACAGTAATACGGGACCATATGACTACATATGCTACAAGGTTGAAAAATGAAATGTGTATTGGTGTGTATAACATACCTTGTGTGCAAGTATGTAGTAGTCATTGAATGAATGTCTAGCCAGGTAAAAAAATTTAGACGTTAACCAAAGCTATTCCAAACAGATTATTGATATTTGATAACTTAGCTACATAACTACAGTTGCCATTACAAAAAATTAGTATAACATGAAAAAATGTAAATGTGTAATTTATGGATAATTTACAATAACAACACCGTGAAATTTTCCTCTACACTTAGCTTTAGCCACAAGGCAAATGAGTCCATCCACTACTAGTAAAAAATTTAAATGGGACCCATTTATTAGAAAAACAAAGGATGTATATTAAATACACCGCATCACCAAATTCACGAAGTCAATCCCAAAGTCCAAATGAATCAAGAGAATTTTGATGGATATCCATGTAACATGATCATATGCCTTAGAGAATTTTTTTTTGATGACAACTCCATTTAATATGAGGGATTTTATACTATGAGGCCCTTCTTCATCCACTCCTATAACCCCTATAGCCTCATAGATCTATCTGCCTTTAAGTAAACCAAATTGTTCATTTGAAATGGAGTTTGAAAAAAGAGGCTTTAGCCCTCTATCAATGATTTTGGAAATAACCAAACTATCTTGAGGTTCACTTCAAAGCCTTGGGAATTCAAAAATCCATTGTTTAGGTTATATGACGATGTAACATACCCCCTAAGCCTAATGTGTGAATTACCTACTAGGTTCCCATTTCTTAAATTTTGCTTGAGTTAAAGTTAAGATTTAATCAATCGTCACAAGTAATACATACAAATACTTATAATACCCAATACCCATGTTCTTCAAATTATGACAACATCAAAGAGAGGAGCCATACCCCTTGAGTACCATACTACAACTCCTCCGAGGCTTTACTGGATTCATGATGTGGACTCTAAGGTTCAATAAATAGAACCTTAATAAAAGCGTCCAATTCAACCATTATACACGTATTATAACTCAAACGAATGATCATCCAAGGTCAACATTATGCTTAAAGAAATACCTCCTTTTTTACCTCAATATCAGCATAAATGAAACTTCAACATAATTATTTTAAAGCTAGTATTCCCCATAATGCAATCACAATCATACTGCCACAGTCGCATGTAATGTTAGCATGTTTATCTTAGGGATTCATAATTCATAACATATATAACCTGCACCATATCTTATACAGTTGAGAATTAACCATAGTTACCCAATTTATATAGGTGACTCAAGCACGATTATTCACTATCTCAAACAAAAGACAAGATAACACCAATATTGCGTAAGATCCACATATTATGTTTCTTTAATAACCTTAAGTGCAATTGAAATTGTATGCAGTTTCTATCACATATGCTCATATATAATAAAATAATGCCCATAGCTAACATAAGAAAATCTACTTATTCATAGCAATCATATGTACATTATTCAATCAATTGATATGTAAAAACAACCTAAGCAATTTCTCTTATATGCTTCAGAATTTACAATATAGAGTAAGAGTAAGCATTTAAACATCCCATGCGACCAGATTATTTAAAATGATACCACTTGGGAAAAACCGAGCACCTCCACCTAATCTAGAACTCTCTTCCACCAGTTCAGCCTCGAGTCGAGAACTCTTGCCATGTATCAACTCCCTCCTGTTGATCTCTGCAATGGGTATTTAATACCATCTTTCATGATATGGTTTCCATTAGAGGTGTCCTGCTTTTCTGGATCTTTCTTATCCATTTGCCTAGGATTTTCCCATTAAATCTCGCCTTTTTCTCCCGTGAGGCTTTTCTTCATAAAAACTTGCCTTTAACTCCTACAATGCTTTTATGTTTTTTATTAACATGGCCTCTTTCTCCAGCTAAGTATCTTAATGGATATTTATCTCCAAATCCATTAAGCTCTTGTAGATTTGGATCTAGAAGTATTATCATGAAAGAATTATCCATTCCCATTAACCAATGGGGTTTGGCAAGAATCTCATTTCTCGATCTCTCACTTTTCCAAGTGATTAATTATTTTATTTATTTCATAATAAAGTATTTACTTTTCTTGTTACACATTAGTCCTAGTTTTTCTTAGCTTAGGTTAGAAAAGTTTTACATACAAGGAATGAATGTTACATACTACCCCCCTTAAATTTACAGTGTCCTCACGGTATTACTACATTTTACAATATTATTTCCTAATTCACTCATAGTTGTATCTAAATTTACAGGCTCCCATGGTTTTTCCATCTAATGGAGACCTTTCAATATCTATCTATCTATCTATCTATCTATCTATCTATCTATCTATCTATATATATATATATATATATATATATGCACATGTTTGTTTCAATCAATTTGTGAGAGATTTTAGATGCAAAAACTCAATGTTGTTTATCGTAGTTAATATCATAACTCGATATATAGTACTACTATTTTAGTAGTGACGGGTTATGTTTCTTTCCATTTAAATATGCTTCCTCATGTTCATTATATTGGAAGAAATGCATGTTGTTCCTGTGTGTTCTTCTAATGCTTTTGTGTTCTCGCCAAACACTAGGTTCATGAAGTTCCCGTACATTAATCACAACAAGCCAAACTAGCACATTTGACTAATCAACATGTATAAAATATCATATCAGGTTAGCTCAACATAACCATAAAAATCATATGTACACGTTAATTATAGATCACGTGTAATCCACAAAGATCATACTCATATCACATGTCTACAAAAATGGAATAAAACATTGAAACTTATCCTTGAATCACTTATTAGCTTCTTTCTTTTGTACGCACTTTGGATTGGTTGCCTCACCTAGCAATCCCCAATGCTTGCTCTTCAATCATGTATACCTACACATAGTGTGTACTGCACACATACAAGAATATATGCCATGTATCATCATGCACTATATGCATCCATATCGGTATCAGATGTATTTCTTGTACACAGTACTACCTGTACCACTTGTACAACATACCAATTTCCATAACCTCACCAACACGACATATACTTCATCCATGTAGATTAGTTTTGTGCCCAAAAGAATTCCTTCCATTACTCATATTACATTCAGGTAACTCCACTCAACCCATGTTTGCTTTTTCGATTGGAGAATAAGGAATTCATGGACTTGTTCGGCTTCTGCAACTAGAGCATAATTGATTCTTTTTATTTTATATCTAAGTGTTCAAATTCTTTTCCTTAGCTAATCCTTCTTATGTTTCTTGTGGTTGCAAGAAAATTTCAACAATTGATAACGTAGATGAAAAATATAATTTTACAAAACCAATAACCTTATGTTTTTGGATTGAATCTGTCCCATAGGCAAAGTTTTAATAATAGACGAATATGACCTTTGCTTAATCATAAGGCATACTATTCACTATGATAGTTAGTCTAGTATGGATTTCACTGTTATAGTTGAATTTTAATAACACCCTTAACTTTTCTTTTAACCAAAAACATACTTGTTTGTACTCAAAAAGTGCTCCTCTTAAACTAATCATGTCATATGATCGATGGCTATTCTTTCTACACTTCCTCCAACACCTTGTTGGCCATGAATCATTCAGTGTATGTCCAAACCCAATTTTACAATTAGTATGTAGTTACATATATTTCTCATACACAGGTTGTGAAAGTTGCAATGTTTTAAATTCTACACAATCTAAGTTTTTAGGGACTATGTGTACCAAGGTGTGATCCTAAGGTATTTACCTCATTAAATCACCCCTGGAAATAAAAGAATAAAACTCATTTATCCATTATCAACAATTGTTATGCTTTCCTCTTCAAACCGGATAACGTTATTAATGCTCTCTCTTAGGTAAACTTCCCAATATTTCTTGGTAGGAAATAGTGGTGCAACATGTGTATTCCAATTGGTATGATTGTGAATTTATTGATTAGATTGCTAGATCTCAATATATTTGTGCACACCACCTTGATTATGAGTACTACTTAGTCATTATCTTCTAATTTTTAACCACCAGTTGTTGCCTCGATTTGTTATCCTCTTTCTTTCTTGTGTAGAACATTTTATATGTTACCTTCTACTTGAGTGTGTATTAGTTTACTACCAGCTTAAGATACTTTGATTTTGATAGGCTGTATTAATGTGAAAGATTCTCATTTACCATATATTTATTTGTTAATTCAGATGAGTGATGTTCCTAATCTAGTGTACCATTATTCTTATTCATTTGGTTGTTATGAGCTGTTCTCTTTCTACTTCCAGTTCATCCAGCACGACCATATCCAATATTTTTGTCATTTCTATTATTATAAGCATGTATAGTTTGTTTATATAAACACAGAGATCATTGTAATTTTTTCCCTTCCCACAAGAAGTACATTTGCAAGATCTAACATCCTTCTACTGAAAGCATATTTCTCTTGTTTCATATTGGAAAGATCCTTATTTATGGGTTGTTATTAACATAAATCCATTTATATTTAGATTGATATGAACATCCATGACACATTGAAATTGAGTGAACTATTAAGAATGTGCTCTTACGATTAATATTGTCTTTCCACTATTAATCGAGAAGCACTAGTAGTTGCTTCCATTATGTATTTTTACTTTTTGGGTGTCAATCCCATTGACCTACTTATGAAGGTCACAAAGTGGTTCATGTGTGATGTCTTCATGAATACAGTAAGTTGTATTGAATGTGTGCACACTCTTTACAATTCTAACCCCAATTTAGTATAACTTTGAATATATAATTTGTGGTTCTTATTTATTTTAGTTACAGTTATTGTTTTAATCAATCACAATTGTAGGTAAAAACTATGCATTTCCAATGAAATATGCATATAATACTCACTATAGTAATCTGGTAAGGTTAAGTTACCTTCCATAGCACTTTCTCCAACTTGAAAATTACATTCCAACATGTAGATGTACCAATCAAACATTAAGTTGAGAGAAACTTTTTTTTTTCAATACATAGTCATATACAATGACGTGTCCTTCATGAGCTTAATGGTTCCTCATGGGAACCTTTATGAATAGATATCAAAATATTGAGAGTTTCTTTTAGGATGGCACCCACTTAATTCACCATTAACTTCTATTAATGTTGATAGTATGTCATGGACTTCTTACCTGTTGATTCATATAGTTTCCATATATATACTTTCATTTTATATGTTGTCCATGATCTATGGCAAGAAAAATACTTAACATTTTATCTCATAAAGGTTCAACATTTATTCCCTTCACATTTCTATACATATGATCTTTATTCCCTTAAGTTATGTCCTTGACCAGACTATCTTTATCAAAATTAGTTGTATTTTATAAAGCTATGTCCTTCCATAAAAAATCATGCAACTCCTAATTTTATTTTAGTATGAGTAGAATAACATGATGACCATATCATCAAATTTTTAATCAAATCACTTATTCCCTTCCTTATTTATACATAAATTTCATTACATAATATATTCATTATTCTTCTTATATATGCACTACCCATTATCAAATTGAATATCTCATTATTACTATGAGTATAACATCCCACTTTCAATGCAATAACAATACTTTCCAATTATTACTAAATTGTTTATTCCTCTCATTCTATCATGACCATTCAAAATATGCATGTATCATGGTATAGTCGTCCACTCTCACAATAGAATTCAACAATAACTTAAGTTCTGAAAAAGTTTCACACATATACTAACTAGAACTTTAATCTTCACATCATGTGATAAGTAGTCACCATAACAAGTAACTCATTGAGGTTTGAACTTTCTACTTATTAAATAATCATGTTAGTTGTTTGATATTTCCTCTCTTTCCTCTTTACTACATTAGAATTATTTTTTTCATTGTAGCCTTTCGAGGTTTCTCCCCAAACATTTCTAATTCTCGCTCCTAGATTCCAATTTCTAAACATTGTGACAGTGCCATGAGTTGCATGGTACCAAAATATTCTAACATCAAAACAAGGAAAAAATGCTGAAATCCATAGTGGAATTTGTCAATTCAACATGTGTATCATAAGTAACTTAGAATTATTTCAGCTAAAAATTTTCACGTGAGCAATGAACTAAGATTCAAATCCCTATTATCTGTACCTAGTGCAAACCATGATCATAATGCATAAGAATTCATTTTTTACCTTCTAGGTTTATGACTTACACTAAATATCTTGATTTCTTAAGTGAATAATCGTTCAAAAACAAGTCACACCCTCGCTTGCGATGAGAGAACAAGAGAGCTAAAGTTAAAATTGTTGTTCAATGACTTAGCTTGGACATTGTTTTGGGGTAGAAGATTGTCATGCACTAGTCTTGAAAGACCATACGATAATGGATCATGGTGTATTAATTCTCAGGGGTAGCAACCATCTAGGGTTCAAACCCGATAATACCCTCCTTCTCTGGTCATCAGCTTCGAAGGATAGTGTACGCAAAAAGTTTTTTCGAATATGGCTCTAAGCATTCCAAATTCACATGAGCTAAGTCAAAACCTTCACAGAATGTAATTGATTCTCCTTTTCGATGCCGAAGATTACAATAGTCACCCTACGACATGCTTTACTCCTTTAATAAGCAACTCCAACCTCTTTTCTCAGGAAAATTTCCAAGGACAGTAAAGGAAGCCTCCATGGACAACCCCAACATTTCTATTGTATTATTTGATTCGAGGAGCCTGCTAGTCTTTTAATCTCATAAATTCCATGCTTTCTTGTCTTTGGTCTCCCACATTGAGAAGGAGAGCAGAGTTCGAGCATCAGTGTGAGTGGATCCAATGCAGCCCATTCTACCAAGAGATTTTGTCAACAATTAAACACAACGACTTAGCCCTCGACTCTTCTTACAACAACCATACACTATTTTCATCCTCGCCAAAAGAGTAAAGTAAATCAGCGTATAATAGGTATCCCAAACAAAACCGCACCACTCTGTTAACTCCTCAAAACACTTATATTCAACCTATCCACTCACACCACATATGATAGCCCCTTACTACATCACAAACTTACTCTACACAAACATATTGATCTCTGCACTACTCCCCTAGTTAACTTCACTTTATGTTGAAGAGGAGATAATATCGATTTGAAGGGTGAAGGAATCAGCTAGTTCTTTGCAGGTCTTCAAATCCAAACTTGCAATAATTCCATAAAACAAACAATGGTCCCATCAATACTTCACTAGGCTTTGAGAGCTAACTTTATATGAAGGTCGAGGCATGTAAGATGTGAAAAATCACTTCGATAAGGATAACCATCAAGCTTTCTCCACTGACTACAATGTCTCTTGGCAAACAAATATGCACTGCCCCTGTTTCCAAAATTACCCATAGCGTAATACGCTGTCAGTGTTTAATTAAATTCTTTTTCTAAATTAGAAACTCTTCACAGAATACAACTGAGGTTGGTAATTTCATTGATAAGCATTATACAATTGAAATATTTATGGAGGCAACCAATAAGATAACCATTATCCCAAATGAATGAATAACTTTGTGGAAACTCACTCATTAATCTAACGTTTCTAGGTCAATAGATACAAGAAATAGAAAAGTGGCATCAACAATCGACAAGAAAATCCTTTTTTTTCCATTTTTCATCCACTCAGTTAGGTAGGAATGAGAATTTTCCATGAATGATCGATGGAAATTAGTTCACCACGGGTTAACTGTAGAATGTGATCATTTTGAGTATCTACAATCCACAACATTCGATAAGTTATTAAATATTTTAACATCATATTTATAGTAACTCGGTCATGGGAAAGTTATTAAATTGATGTTTACACGTAACCCGGTCATGGGAGACGATTATGATTACCTTAATATTCACAATCGATTTTGTTGGTGGTTGATTATTGTTCAACACTGTAATGTCAAGTGTATTTTCCACAACGTCCATTTTTTATTGTGATTCTTCAAGCAACATCTAATTTTTTAAAATGGAATCTAATCTTATTTATAAAGAATTTTTTATCCATTATAACCTTCCGAATTTGGAAATAAATAACCAAGTGACATGGAAATGATGTGCCTTAAAACATTTAAGAAGTAGCATGTAGGTTATTATGAGTAGTACTTATCTGTATGTAAAATTTTGTAGGTTGAGCTTGTCGGTAGAGTTCGAATGACTGTCAAAATTGATCAATGGTGTCACTCTATGCACAATCAATATGAAACGAGTGCATGCATTATTATTTCAAGGATTGATTTCAATGTCGATGGATTCTAGAATATTTTTGTTCTAGAAATTTATAACTAAACCCTTCATTAGTACCTATAACTCCTTCGTATCTTGTAGAATTGTGGTGACCCTTAGGCAACAATATGTCACAATATAGAGAGTAAGTGTCAACATTTAAACATCCCATGCAACTAGATTATTTGAAATGATGTCACATGGGAAAGACCGAGCATGCCACCAAATTTAAAATAGTCTTCCACGAGTTCACCCTTGAGTTGAGAATTGTTGCCATGGATCAATTCTCCCTCTTGTTGATCTCTACAATCGGTATTTAATACCTTCTTTCATGATATGGTTTCAATTAGAGGAGTCCCACTTTAATGCATATTTTTTATCCATTTGCCGAGGATTTTCCGAGAAACGCTAGCCTTTACCTCTCCCAAGGATTTTCCTCATCTTGATTTAGCATATTTCTCAAGCTAAGTGGGTTAATGGATATTTATCTCCAAATCCATTAGTCTCACCTACATTTGGATCTATAATCCTTATGATGAAAGGATTATCCATTCCCAAGCGATTAATTATTTTATTTATTTCACAATAAAGCATTTACTTTTCTTGTTACACATCAAACCTAGCTTTTCTTGTTACAACGGATGGGTGTTATAGAGGAATGACCATCCTTGAAAAATCTTACAAAATATCCATCTATAATATAGGAAGGATTTTTTATCTCCAGCAAAATGAGTAAGTGTCTAAACTCACCCTCTAACCTAATCCACTCACAAATATTATTAAATTTCGCCACGAAGGCTTCTACCACTAACAAAATATCAATCCTTTTAACAATTTTATCTTCACCAACATGGTGATTTCTCCAAAATGTTTTAAGCTTCATTGGTCCAACATCCATGAAATCTTTACCTATAATTTTTATGGCCAAGTAATCAAAGAGATTGTCCACTCAAGCTGTTGGCCGTGGACTCAACAAAAGGATTCCACAATTCCACACTAGCTACAAATAAGGGTCTCCCACATATCTCAAGATAAAAACTCTAGACCTATGCTAGAATTAATACTCTAGAAATTTTGAATAGAAATATTACAAGAATCCCAACCAAAAAAAAGCAATGAGAGTGACCACTAACATAAGTAAATTATTACCACAAAAAAAGGTCCTTTATTTTTGTTTTTCACAAATCACTATTAAATCATTACATCCATAGTTCACTAGTAAACCATTACTCCTTTTTAGTTTCACAATTATATGGATTATATGTTGAAATATCTAGACATTCTATTCTCATGGATCTCAAAAATATTACCTAAAAGATATTTGGAAAGATGAATGAGTGTATGGTTTAAGAAATGTTAGAATTTAACTTTATTCAATCTAATCACAATCATTTCTCCATAATTGGCCTAATCAAAGTGATTTCTCTATAATAGTCCTAATCAAAGTGATATCTCTATAATTAATGAATTATTGGCTAAATTACAAATGGTGATTTTCTTTACCAAGTTGGATCTTCATTTATGATATAATAAAATCATAATACCAAAATGGTGCTTAAAACACATAAAGGTCATTAACTTTTAATGATATCATTTAACTTTACTAATTCACTTTAATATTTGGATGAAATTGTATTTAGAAAGAATTGAAATGCACCTAGCAATATCCAAATCTTTGAAGGATTCTTATATTTATCATTATATATATTCAACTTTTGTTATATAATTTACTATTTTTAACACATATAATTTTCTGAATAAAAAAACCAATAATTTATAATTCAAATTACCTATCATTTGAATAATAAATATTCAATACGAGTAAAATAAACAAAAAAAACTTAACTATCATGTTAAACATCAATCTACATAATTGTAATTTAAATCTTCATCTTTATATCTTCATCTTTATATCTTCATCATCACTGTCGTGCTCCTCATCGTAATTTCTACTTCCCCATCACAATCACAGTTATCATTCCATGGAATTCCACATTGAAAGCAAAATTCATGACTACACCTGAAAATAAACAAATTTAATATTAGAACATAAAAATCTATTTTAAAAATAAGAAAAACATAAACAAAAACTCCATGGAATCGTGTACCTGCAAACTATGTGCGTACAACCATGGGTGCGTTCAATCATATGTTTGCAGTTCGGACACCGCTTCCACTTGTTGTTCTCTTACAAGCAAATTCAACTCTGCACTTACAGCGCCCAACTGAGGGGCATATTCTTCAGAAGACATGTTTGTGTGCCCAACGGGCGGTAGCATTTCTCGCATTTTGTTGCCTTTATTGTTAGAGAAGAATGTGATGAGGAAGAAAAGGGAGCAATCAGGATATGGGCAATATACTTTCTCTGAATCTGCAATTTTTTCCTCTTCAGACCTTTTTATTAAAATCTCAAGGCATTTAGATGGCAGGAATTTCTCACAATCATCTATTGTGAGTTTGGAAATACGCATGCGATGTGGGCATATAGGCGAATTGTTAAGAATCAGTCAATCCTAGAGAATGAATAGCAAAAATGAAGAGTTGTTAAGAATTAGGAATGAATTAGCTGTTACTAAATTAGTTATTACATTAATTAAAATAATATTGAGTTCTAAATTAGTTGTTATGGATTAGATATCGACCTAAACTAGTTTTTATTTCTTTATTTTAATTATATATATTAAATAGATTAATTTAAATATAATTAAAAATATTATAAGACATTAAAATTAGGAATTATCCTTTTAGCAAATTAGTTATTAAATTACTTAAAATGATATTTAGTTATAAATTATCAATTAAGAATTAATATTAATTCATTTTGATTATATAAATCTCTATTAAAATAGATTAAAAAAATAATAATATTAGAATATATTTATTAATTTTAATAAAAAAATAATTTTAAGTTTGTTAATTTTAACCGTTTCTCAATAAAAATGAAAATTGTATTAGAATAATTTTAATAATTTTATTAATATAAATTTAAAAAATTATAATGAGAATTCAAATAAAAGAAAAAATATTAAAATAATCCGTTATTCTTATTGAAATTGAAAGTGAAAAATAAAAATAAAAATTAAAAGAAGAAGAGAGGGTCGGAATTGAGCTCTCTCTTAATTTCCAATCATCATCTCTCACTAAAATCAAGAACAGAGGGTGGGAATCCATCTCTTACTTATTTCCAACCATCATATATGTTGAGATTGATTGCATGTTTCTCAATATGGATAGCTTCTCTAAGCTTCCTATGATGTAAGTGATCAACCCTAGCAATGACTCTATAATCTTCAATGCATACATGGTGCTTGGATTTGTCCACATGTTCAACTAGAGGTGATGAGATAGAACGATTGTGCCTAATGTATGGTGCATGCTCTTGGATTCTCTGGTTAATGGAGCAACCAGTTTCTCCAATGTAGGGAACCCCATAGTAACAAGGGATTTAGTAGACCCCTTTCATGTGTTTAGGGTCTACAAGGTACTTAACAGATCTAAGAGAATTTTTCATTGTATTAAGAGGTTTGAAAGAACCATAAACTATCTTCTTTTTAAGGATATGGGAAATCATGTTCGTGGTCCCATGGATAAATGGAGGTTGAACCTTATACATGGGATCAACACGAGTATTCTTAACCCTTGATTATTTAAACCCGATGTTAAAGACCTTGAGTGTTTGAGTTATGCTATATCCATTATTTTGAAATAATTTAAGAAGATGAGATTTCTATTGCTTGAGGTGGTTCTCATCATAAAATTTTGAGAGCACGTGTTGTAAGAGTGATAAGGTATCCAAATTTTTACCCTCAAAAGTGATGAGAAGTAGCATAAATATATTTTTCCGTGTGAGTTTTTTTACGAAAAACTTGGTGAGAAACATCACCATCATTCATTATAGAGAAGAGGATATGAAGGAAGGGAAGACACCCATTCACCTCAACCTCCATCATGAATTTGATGGAGTTGGATAGAGAATTAAGATTGCTAAGAAACAAGTCTAATTTCGAGTGTCCATCGGGGCAAATAACACAAGTATCATCAACAAACCTCTTCCACTTCTTAGGGATAAATTGAGTTGAGGCTCAATCCTTGGTCACAAAATCCTTCATGAATAAGTTCACAACTATAGGGGAACGCATTGCAACTGCACAATATTCTTCATAGAAATCACCTTGAAAACTGAAGAAAGTTGAGGTGAGGCATAGGCAAACTAATTTGGCACTATGAATGTGAGTGATTCTAGTTATGACACCAATGGCCTCTTGAATATGGATTTTGGTATAAAGGGAAACAACGTCAAAACTTACTAACAAATCCCAAGGGTCCACCCTCATATCTTAGAATTCTTTAGCAAAGGAATCAGAGTCGTTAACAAAGGAATCAATGCGAGAAATAGGAGGTTTAAGATTTTGAGCCAAGAATTTAGCAAGAAGATGAGTAGGCCTATCTATTGTGCTAACAATAGGTCTCAAGCGAACCCCAAATTGATGAAGTTTTCGAAGCCCATAAATTCTAGGGTTGAGGGGAATGCTTTAAATAAGTTTTTTAAAGAGAGGAATAAGGGAATTATTCAATTTAATGGTGGTCGTTACTTCTTTAGTGACTGGATTAATGGGATTCTTATTAAGCTTTATGTAACTACCATTATTAGAAACATGGTCAATCATTTTGTTAACATAATTAGATTTATCTAAAATGACGATGGCCCCACCTTTGTCAGCTTTAATGATGACAATGTAGGGGTTATTCCTTTGGACTTGAAGGGAAATAAATTCTACTTTTCTAATGTTTCTTTTGGGAGGCTTAGAATTCATAAGAATGATAGCACAATCTTTCCTAGTAACCTCAAAATGAGGAAGGTCCCTAATACCATATTCAATGTTACAAATAATGTCATCTATGGGAATATTTTTAGGGGCGAGCGAAAAATTAATACCTTTAATGTTGAATAATATTATTTGGTTATTTATGATTATGAATTCCATCTATTGGAGGAAATAATCAATTTTCCCCTAAATTTAGAATTTTTTTAGCGAAATAAACATATGGATCACTCAAGTCACGCTAGCACTTATTGAAAATATTTATGATATCAATATTCTCTATAAACAACCTCTTATATTTTATGGTTCATCTTGCCAATATAAATCATAAATTTAGATATATTGTGATGAATTTATGCTTTATTGTGAATTTATTATTTTTGTATTTAAAGTTATTTAATAGGAAAATAAACACAATATACAAATTATTTAACTAGTGAAAACTATGAGTGGAACTATAGTAGAAATGAAACGCCATAAAGATAATGATTATATTAAGAAACCAAATATGTGAAACCAAACAATAATATGAACCACTATATGTTTCTTCTTAAACAAATGAGAGTAGAAGGAAAAATATAAAAATCATCAAGTATTGTAGAGATATGAGACACTCTACTCTCCTATAATCTCCAATGAAACATTTTTCTGCTTTGATTTGTTTTCTATCTACTCTTGTTAGTGATCAAATTTCTATAATAGGGGATGAAATACTGTTCCCTCTTTTAACTAAAGTATTAACACCCCTCCTTCATCATTAGGTTTATATATTTTTTATATTCTCTAATGCTTATATAACACTAGTGTGTTCTCATGTGCTACTAACTCCACATAGCATACTGATGGTGAGTATATTGAATCTCTACTTGAACATGCAATATATAATTAAATGTTACTTTTTATGGGCACAACCTTTTCACACTACAAATTCCTTTTGATGAAAAGAAACTCTATGTGAAAGATATAGGAGGATGGGATAAATTATTTCCATTTTTTCTAGATAGATAGAGATATAAAAGGGTTAGGTCAACAAGTTGCATAGTATATTGAAAGCATTTTGTTGATGTAAAGTTTATGGGTTCTAAATTATTGGAGTACCTTGGGACTACTAACCACTCTTTTAACTCGTGGTTGGAACTAACCTCCTTTTAGATTTTAGAGGAAGGGCACGGATCCCACAAGAGGATTTCAAGGGAACCTATGCCCTAGTAATTATTTTGCATATATCCAAGGAAAATCTCCTAATGGACCTCTCAAATATAGGGAAATAAAAGACGCTTTTACAAAGGATAATGTAACCTAATCATTGCCATTTCTATGTAAAGTGAACATTTTCTCAAGGCCATACCTATATAGATTGATTCCTAAACAATATTGTAATAAGGATCCTAAATAGTTCTCCAAATATCTTGTAAACCTATTTGTAACCAAGCATGTCATCAAAATTGACAACAAGATTAATAATATTACCGACAATATCCATACAAGTGAATCCACGAAAATTAGCCTTGTCTTTTGGCAATGGGATATCTAAAAATAGTAAAATTATGACCATAATATGGGTAATTTTTAAGTTGATGAGGTATAAAAAATTGATAGATAATATAACAAATCGATCTATCAATGTCCTTCACACATTTTTAAAACCTCGATTAAGGTATTGGTCAAGTTAAACAAACCCTTAATTAATATATAAACTTGATCAAGGGTTCCATGCTTGATCAAGCTATTAACTCAATTGAAGGCACAAATTTTATTGAGTAGATAGAGAGAGAGGAGGGTGGGGGGTACACACATGGACCTTTTTCAACATTTCATGGATCACAATAGTTCACATAGCTTAATCTAGCATTTAACCACCTTCCTCCCCAACATATAGAATGGAATTTGACCTAAGATTTTTAATGGAATTTGACCAATCTAGTATAATGTGTTTCTAGATTTTTAACTTTTTGTTTATTCTCTCACAACTAACAATGTCTATGTTATTAGTTTTATTTCAAATTATGTAGTGTCAAGTCAAAAATATTGACATTTTTTTTAATCCTTAGGTGATGAGTGGATTATTGAAAACAATCCATTTATACATGGTTGAAAATAGATTCAATGTTGATACAAATTCAATGATTATATTATTTTTCATCTACATGGATGCTTTCAAAGAGGAAAATGTGGAGGAATTAGCTCATAAAACCAATTTTACTCGAGGGTACCAATTTGGTGAATTATGGTCTAAAACCTTCTAGAAATAGCTTGAGGTATTAAATGTAATTTTGGGGGGTTGAAAATTTTGAACTTAAGTGTTTGACCTACTAAAACTATTCTACACATTGGTACCTTTCCAACTTCCTAAGAATCACCTCAATCATATTCCACATGCCAAAGTTTTCGAACCTAGAAGTTAACATTCATGGTTTGACCAACATGACTTAAGAACATTCCATGTCAACCACCACTATTGATAGAATAGGGGTTATTGATGTGACCATGATGAAGGAAATTCTAGAAGAGTAAATATTATAACTCTATTTAAGAGTTGATGGAGTCAAACTTAACCACTAGTAGGCTATTTCGTTTTGTTATAACTAATCCACTACAAGCAAAAGGGGTTCCACTCTATTCATGTGTATTTTTTCCATATATGAGTAGAGTAGCTCTGAGTGGATAAAGAGAGAAAAAAATAGAGAGATTTTGTACACTGTAGCATCCCACTGGCCATAGGTATCACTTTTTTGTGCTTCCAACCATTTCTCATCAAAGAGATAGAGAAGTGTAGTATTACCTTCTAGCTCAATTTTCTTCATAACGTTTTCCTAGGTCATATCATTTTTTTATTGTGGTTTGTGAGTGATTGTTGTATCTTTTATCCCTTTCTTACATTTCTATATCTTGCATGAATACACTATAAAAAATAACTTAATAATTACATAAATCTAAGGAAAAATATACCCTCATATTATAGATTTTTTATTTTAAGAATAATATTATTAGATCTTTTGTGAAGAATTGTCTACTCGAATATACATGTCAATTTACAAATCACATAATGTAAAGAATGTAATTTTTTTATTTAATTTATTTAATTTCAAATAAATAAGCAGCAATTATTTTCAGAAACATGCAGTGTTAAGAAGAAATGTTGTCAAAAAATTTTCCAATCCTAGGAAAACACTAGAGGATTGAAAATTGTTAACCCCTATAAATCATTGAAAATTGGCCCTTCTAAAGCACTGAAATGCACATGTTATTGAGTGAAAGAAAAATGAAAAGTTGAAAACAAATATCCCCAACAATGACCATAGATTAAAGTGAAGAAAACCAACAATCAATTTGTTTATCACCAATATTCACATAAAATGATATTGTCTTACGAAAATAAATTATAACTATAGTATATTGTAGTAATTGTAACTAGAAGCATCAATACATTAACCAAGACACACTAACCAATACATTGACAAGAGAATATTAGATGTGACCCTACTCCACATTTTATCCAAATTATTTTCCTTCTTTTCTTGCCACTACTTTTGTAACCCTATGTTTTCTAAGGATGGTGTTTCATTTACTTGTCACTTGTCTGAAGTAAGTTGCGAAACCTAAATTTATTTTGGTCTCATCATATATTTCTTATACATAGGTGGGCTTTCCAATTGTGGCTCCTAGTTCTCAAAAAATTGAAGTCATGAACAATTCTTCTCTTTATTTGAAAATATTTTTGTGATTTTAGTAATCTCTCCCTTGTTTGGGCATTCCCTATTCTTTTATACTCACTTTCATCTTCCTTTTGTTGTTTGTCTTGTTCTTTTATTAAGGTTTAATTTGAGTATCCCCTTTATTGTTGTGAAAATTGTCTAGGAAACCCCAAGTGTTTGGCATGTTGAAGGATGGTTTTTCATTTGATATATTACACTCATGCTAAGGAAGGCAAGAAATCCAAAGAAGTATGTGGTGTCCTAACATATTAGTTGTGCATGGGAAATTCTCTTGTTTTAGCTTCCAATTCTTCTAAAAAATTTAAGTGCTGACCAATGATTCTCTTTACTTGATATTTTTATTTTCTTACTGAGCTCACCCTTGTGTGGTCATTCTATCTTCCTTTCCACTCACCACAATGTTTCTCCTATCATTTTTTTTCATGTTTCCCTAACCATTTTTTAAGTCCTCTACATTCTTTCCTTGGCACATTTTTGAAAAAACCTAAGTTTTTAGCAAGTTGAAGGATTAACTTTTGTCTACTTCCTAATAATAATTCCATGAAAGGTGGGAAAATAAAAAATCTTTTCATCCCTTGACATGTTTCCTATGCATGGGTAGGCTTAATTGTTTTGGCTAGCAACTTGTCTCAAAAACATTAAGTATTCATCAATGCTCCTCCTTACTCGAAATTATTTTTTATTCTCATGGATCCCTTCCCTATGTGGTTGTCCCTAGTTTCTTGATACTCACTTTTGTCTACCTGTTTTAGTTTCACTTGCTATTTTCTTCGCTTTTCACTTGGGCATATGCATTCTTAGCTTTGAAATTTTCTACTAAATATTGAGTTTTTGATGTGTTCATATATGGAATTTACTTTACTCCATACCACTCAAACCAAGGAATGTGGGAACTCAAAAATTTATTTTATCTTTTCACATATTTTTTTTTCTGGCCAACCTTGTCAATTTTCACTTGATAGTGGTCTAAAAAAGGTTAAGTGGTGACCAACGCTTCTTTCCCCTAGTATGTGTTCATTCCTTATTCCTTATTTATCACTTTGATGTTCTTCTCACTAGTTCACTTGTTCTTTTATTCATTTTTTTTTGGGCATCTAACTTCATTTCTTAGTGCTTGCCTTGAAAACCCCAATATTTTAATATGATGGAAGATAGAATTTCATTTACTCTATGTCACTCCCACCAAGGAAGGGGGGGAACCTAAAAAATTTCTATGTGGAACTTGTGGAGAGATTTCATGGATCAAAATTTCCTTGAACATTTGTGGTTCACCTAGGATTAACATATCTAGTTGCTCATTTTTTTAGCATACAAGATGAATACCACATCACATTTTTTTGGATAAGTATGCTTTTCCAACTGGCCACATCAATACTAATATAGTTGTGAGCACAACATTGAAATAAAAACAAGTGAAAGTAAAATTATTTTTTACATGTTGTCTAAGATTTTCTATCAAAGTTGATATGAGAGGATAGGATAAATCTGTACTTACTATTAGAACATCAACACTCAAATTGAAGCTGAAAATTTGTGAGACTTGTTTTTAGTGAACTTGAAGTTAATGTATTACCTATATTATTTATGGATTCCCCTAAAAGTGTTTGAGAAGGGTTTGAAGGAGCACAACTTTGAAATAAAAGCTATTTAAAGTAAAGTTATTTTTTACATGTTGTCTAAATTTTCTGTCAAAGTTGAGATGAGAGGATAGGAAAAATCTATACTTACTATTAGAACATCAAAGTTGAAGTTGAAGATGAAGCTGAAAAAATTGTGAGAGTTATTTTTACTGAAGTGGAAATTAATGTCTTACCTATATTATATATGGAATTCCCTAAATGAGTTTGAAAAGGGTTTGAGGGCACACCTATGCCTAACCATAATAATAAACAAATTTTCTCACCAACAAATTGTAATATCAACAATATTGCAAGTCCATAAAACAAGTTTCTTCTTACATGGGAACCTTCTCTGTATAAATAATATGCATTCTTAACACATACAAGATCCATATACATCATTGTAGAAGTAGTTTTATGCAAATACAGATTATTATATGAACATGTCAAGTATAGAAAACTATTTTTTTTTTTCTCAAATGTTCCATAATCCAACAAATTAAAAAATACTATACTATAAAACTGGAAAAAATAATTGAAATTTTTTTAAAATCATTAAAATATTCTTTAAGGAACTATGAAATCAAACCATTACTAAATATCTCATCGAATAAAAAATAAAAAATAATTCTAAACCTAAAAACTAGACACATGCTTTCAACCTTCCTCGACAAACTACATAGCAAATTTTACTTTTTCACATAATCTATAATTTATAATTATAAATTTTCAATATTTATAAAATATAAAAATAAACGATTCTCATTCTTATTTTAATATATATCGTAATAATCGTCATCATCTTTTTCCGTGGCCAATATTGCAGGTTGTCGATTGAAATCCTGTGGCATATTCAGAAGATAATTACAATCATCTTTCCATGGAAGCGCACATTTATAACGAAATTTATAACCACACCTGCAAATACACAAAGTTTTGTTTACTGTTACAATATAAATATATATATATATATATATACCATACACAAACACTTCTGTAAAAAATAAATTTATGATCTCCATATAATCACAAATTGAAGTGTGTAGTGTGAATCCATAGACATTTCTTTAGACTACTTGATTGAAAGATTGTAAAAGCTATTGGAGCATTAACTTAGCCATCAAGCTGGTTTGCTGAATAAAGACAAGATATTTCAATGGTTCATGTGCAGAGCGAAGTGTAGACAAGTATTTTCTATCATTGATGTTGTTTTTTGAAGTTCTCATATTGTTGATATAAATATGGTTACCATAAATGGAGGTATTATATTAGAATTTGTTTAATTACACTCTACTATAACAGTTAGGCAAATCTATGTTTTCTACAAATAATCTAAGTTAAGGAATTCTTAGTTGCTCCTTAGTTTAGGTTATTTCTTTTAATCTATAGCAAATGATTCTTAATTTCCATTTGTTCCCAATTAGCCCCTTGTCCTTCGTTTCAATCCTGGTTTTAGAGTTCTTGATTTCTCTCTCACCCTAGCTAAAACATTTTCCATCAATCTAGCCTAACAACCTGCACTCTACTCTGCTATCTTGCCCTTTTAACATTCCCTTTAGTGAGTTGATCTAGTTCTGCTACCTTTATTTCGACTCCATATGCCCAATGGTCTAGAGACATCATTCTATCCATCTATTTAAAGATCCCCACCACACAATCTCAATACAAATAGAAAACCCCCTAAGCCATTCAGAACTAGCCTAATATCCTAGCAAAAACAAAGCTAAATCATAAAGTGAGCGCCCTCTCTGGACTTAGCCTGGCTAGAGCCTAAGCCTAAAAGATGGTTTGTGGTTACCTAGGTAATTTTCTATCTTCTTATAACTTCAAGAGAAAATTCTGAGTGATAACACACCCTTTTGTCAAGAATTCTTGCCATGGATCAACTGCCTCATGTTGATCTCCGCAATGGGTATTTAATACCCTCTTTTATGATAAGTTTTCCATTATAGGCGTCCCTCTTTTATTGATATTTTTTATACATTTACCTAGGATTTTCCCAAAAATCACGCCTTTATCTCCTACGAGGCTTTTCCTGATAAAATCTTGCCTTTATATCCTACAATGCTTTTATGTTTTTTCTTAACTTAGCATCTTTCTCCATGATCCGAATTAGATCCATAAATGACTGTCAAAGGACCTTGACTGTATCGGGACGAAACAAATCTTTAAAGAGTCCAAAACAACATCAAGAACACCCTGAACCAGTGGCAATGGCGGCCAACGTGAAATGACGAGGACCTTGCTCAAAGTGCACTGACCGAGGCCCATGGAGATTGCGTGGAGGTCAAAGTAGCCCTTGGGAGCCCCAAATCGGGAAAAGGAGGTGATTTTCGATGTGCGATTAGCGCATCGTCGGGCGAACACTGCCAAAATGGGAAAGCCCGAGCACTCGGTCGCATGGGGGAACCGGAGGACTGCGGGCAGAAAAAGGTAAAAGCACTAAAGTATGAAGGCGTGGACCCACGCTCTAGAAATTGGTGGTTTTGATGGGGGCGCCCATGAATAGTAAGAGGTTTTGGATAGGAGCAGAGCGATTCCATACACCGATCGAGACGTGGCGGCGAAGGTGAGAGAAAACCACTGTTGATCGCATGCTATCGGTCGAGCAAGCCAACCGCGCTCAACGTGCGTATGACGTCAGATCTTGAGGAGCCTAGATCGGACGGTTGAGATTGCGCCTGATGCAAAGAAGCATAATCAACAGGGAATCAAGCCCTGTTCTAAAGGGATTTGGAGTCCGTTTAACTGCCACAGTGGAGGAAGAATGCATCCACGACATCACTCATGAAAAGAACCAACGAAGAATTCTAGCACCAGTTATATGGGGACACGTGGCCACTCCCTGGGGGTTCATGCTGACACCAAATAGGGAACTCCAGGCACAACTGTAGAAGGAGAATTGACGCAGGCAGGAGAGGAACCGAATAGGCATAGGGATCGAATGGCTAAAGCCATGAACAGAGACAGTCGAGTAGGAGAGGAGTTTATTGGGAACCCAAATTGAGAGGAGTCCAATCGACCAAGAGAGACAGTGAACAGTGAACCCGGAGAGGAGGACTGAACACAGAGAATAGTAAAGCCAAGCAGAGGAGATAGAGGGCTGAGCTAACGACACGTGGCGTCAAGCACGAGAGAGCTTGAAGATTCAAGCCTTCCCATAGAGGAATCTATCCAGACTAAGCATCACTTTTGACTCTTTCCATTGTAGACTCAGGGTCACAGAGCTCGTAGGAAGAAAAAGAGTTTGTGAACTCTGATTGGCTTGGGGAATCCAAGAACCACCCTACCAAGAAAAATCTACTTCACAAGAACTCATATTGAGTCCATGTGTTGTAATTTCTCTACTGAAAGACACAATAAAACATGTCCACCACTGAAGCTGGACCGGAGACGTAACCCTGGAGAATAGGGTGAACTCCTTATTAAAAACTATCTGTGTCTTTACATTGCTTACTATATTTCTCTGTTGTCTTTCCTTTTGAATGCCTGTTTATTGGAAATTTGATCGATTTGTTGCTTGAATAACACAAAACACACACCAACACATGAGTCTGTAATACATTTAGTTTAATAAATCTTCACCTGAGGTCACTCATAGGGTGATTATCATATCAAGTGATATCAGAGCATTAGGCTGTAAGGTTAGACAAGCTTGTGTTGGTTTCACTATGAATGCTCACTAGATCAAAGCTCAAATTAGTAGAAGGAGAGTTAGTGGAAACTAATCCTGAAATTGGGAGAGTCTATTCTCGGAAGCCAATGTCAGAGGAAGGTTCTATAGGGCCAGACCGTCAATTCATACAAAGTTTCCTAGCTATAAAGTCTATGGTAGAAGAAATGTATAGGGACTTTAGAAAGCATAAGGATGAAGATTCATGAGGCTCTAAACAAGATAACGAAGAAGATGAGTCTCATTCTCATGACCACTCAAAAGAAAAGGGGAAAGAAGAAAGCTTTCCTACACCTCCTAATAGCCCTATGCATAATAAGAAAGCATCTTTGGTTAAATTGGATGTTAAATTTGATTTTCCCATATATGATGGAGAGCTAAATGCTGAAAAATTGGACAATTGGATTAGACAAATTGATGTGTATTGGAGAGTACAGAACATAGACTCAGTCAAGAATAAGATACAACTGGCAAGCCTACACTTAGGAGGCACTACCTTGGTTTGGTGGGAAGGCAAAACCCAAGCTGATATGAAGAAGCATGGTAAGACCATCTCTGTGTGGAGTGAATTTGTTGTTGCAATCAAAAAGTAGTTCTATCCATTGGCCTACATGCAACAAGCCATGATGAGTTGGCAAACTCTTTGGCAGTTGAAGG
>APFE030120725.1:2303-50627 GCA_000404065.3 Pinus taeda
GTCTAAGTGCACCCCCAAACAAAAGAAGAAAAAATGCTAGGCAAGTAGGCTGGGTAGGTAGTTCTGAGGCTGTTGAATTGCTGACCAGTTCCAGGTTTTCAGGTATCATATCATGCATGACATAATCAGCAAAGATTTGTAAGCATAAAGGCTCAAAAGAGGTATAACTGACTCCCCTTCTCTGTTTTCCCCAATCATTAACTAACATCCCCTAAAGAGGTCAAGATCTGCTTGACACCTCTTAAGTTCCATCACCTTCATAGCTCTGGTTTGAGTAAAGATCTGCTTTACTCAAAGCTGTTCCATATTTTCTCCCGAAGTATGGTCCTACCCCCTTGTAACAGCCTAAGCTCTCCCAAAGTTAGTGCTTTCTTACCATCTCCATATTAACCACTAACATTATTATTTAGCTCCCTATTCTTCCTGTCCCCTTATTAATTTTAAGTAAAATTCCCTTATGTAATATCCCTCCCCCTGGTTGAAAAATAACCATAACAACTCCCGGGAATTGTTCAGTTTATCAGAAACTAAGCAAGAACCCCGACCTCCAAAACCACCTCCCAGATACGATGGACTCCTTCCAAAGTACAAAGTCCCCCTAAGGTAATCGGACCCCTTCCGAAACCTCAAATGCCCTTCCCACCCACTTACTTGCTTTTTCCTCCTCAAATTTGTTTTCGCATCGCAACCTCGCACTCCCACATTCATGTGAATCATCGCCCATCCGTCCCCCCGCCGATGCGATATTGCGATATCGGCGATCGGCGATCACAAACGCCGAGTGTCCAATCCATTCACCTCTCCGTCTCCGCCGATGCGATATCGCTGATCGGCAGTCGCAAGCGCCAAATGTCCAACCCAATTATCCCCCTCGTTCCCTGCCGACGCGATATCGCGATATCGCATCGGAGTCTCTTCACCACAGTACACCCAGTATCTCACCACGTCGCTCTGTACCAAGGACCCACAGCTGACGTCATCCGTCGTACAGCCGACGCCATGCTTATGTCAGCAGCCAGAAAGGTTGAAAAAGCTTCGCGCAGGGAGAAAAATCGCACTTCGGAGCTCCAGATCAAGAAACGGAGGCAGTTTCCGATGCGCGATTAGCGCGAAGCGCTAATCACGCATCGCTATGGGAAATAGGCCATTTCGAGGAATCTTCAGGGAATCTTCTGATTGCTGAGCCCATTGCACGCCAAAAGAGCCTGAAAATCGCCCAATCGTGCCAAAGGATCCGGTTTGAAGACAGCAGCAGATCAATCACAGAGTTTAAAGTGTATCAGATCAAATCAGCAGGCATCAAGCGTGTCAAAGAGTATCAGTCGACGGCGGAAACCATCAATGTAGTGGCAAAGTGTATCGGAGAATATCTTGAGAAGCAGCCCAAAGCAAGAGAAAATTGAATATCTTCCAACAGATTCATAGAAGGAGAGCGAAACTACTTGAAGCTCTCAAATCATAATTATTGCACATTCAATTCGCACCAAAGCCGAACTGCAGCCCCGAAGCACATTCACTCCAGTAGCACTGCATCTGGTCCCCAAGGGGCACCTCGTCATCTGTTCCGATCCAGCTGCCCCCAGCGCAGCCAAAAAGATTTACTTGCATTTAATTCCAGCAGTATTTAGATTTTTGAAGAGTTCTAAGCAGACCTGTCAAGGTCACTTGTAATGATGTCTTTCCGATATTTTGTTTATAAATACCACTCTAAGCAATGTTATGAGGGGTTGGTTGGTTGGTAGTAGTTGTTGGTCAGTCTTTTTTCCAGCATTTTCTCTGAGCAAAGACTCGCACTGTAACTGTCATATTTTTCCATAATCAAAGATTGCTGAAAGCATGGATTGCGAAACAACTTGATGTTTTCTCTTGGCCAAGGGATGATCACGGAATTCCTGTGTCTTTACATGATCCAATAAGTGTTCTTCTTCTCTATTTTATTTTATGTTTTTATCACCTTTCCGCCTTTCTAAATTGTAGGAAAAAAGAATAGCTTAAGATTTGTTTCATTACACCTTAAGTTCAATTTCTCAATTTTTCAATGTTTTCTCCAGAAACAGTTATGAGCTTGTATTCTTAAATGATCTGGTTTACCCTGTTTCTTTCACATATGAGTGCATGTCTTAGAAATTATTAACTGCTCCGGGATCCCACTCATCCATTTCTCCTCTTTGTCAGCATGATGGAATGATTCTCTTTTGCCTTTCATCCCTGATGTCCATTCCGTACTTTCAGCAGACCGAGTATTGTATCCTGTGTGGCTATCCCGCTCCGTATCCCCTTGTGACCAAAAAAAACGCTCGCATGCCTCAATCTGTGACTCCATGCCGAATGGTTCGAAACTTATAACACCTTACTGTGCCTCTTTGTTCAAGAATCCTACCTTCTTTCCAATCACAGTCAACATTCCCTTCTTGAAGTCAGAAAGCTAGCCTAAAATCATCAACTAAGGTTGAATCAAAAGGAGAGAGCCCTCTCCGATTGCAGGTGGGCTAGAACCTGCAATCAGAGGATTGGTTTGTGGTTACCTCGGTCGTATCGCTATTAGGAGCCTAGGGACAACCTGAGTGATAACAATATGGACAACTAATTAAATACTCATTACATATTATTATTATTTTTTTATTATAGAAGGCATTTATTTTATATTTAGAGCATATTTTATTTTTATATTAATAGGGACACGTGTCAACTCCAAGTTTATCGCCTTCACTCTGGGCTGTAGAACCAGCAGAGATCCGTCTTAAGCACGGATCTAACATGAGCCCAGAGAAATCATTTTTTTTCAAATGCAAACTTATTTTAGGGTGCAAAAACAATGTGTAATTTTTCATTGTTTAAATTGTATTTTTGAATGCTATAGAGATTACATTACTTAAACTTATAAGTCCAAAAATTCTTTATTAGATTTTGACAAAAAATGGTATACCTAAAAAAGGATTAAACTGTAATGAGACCACTTCAAATGTTTTAACCAATAATTTTTTTTTTTCAATAGATTTATATGATCTATACATAATTTTTTAAAACAATGTATAAAATATTTTACATAACATGTTCACTGAGCCATTTTATCACCACACATTAAAATGTTTTTTTTTATTAATATATTTTTAAGTATACGTCAATATTTTTTTTTCCCTGTGGTTCAAGGATACCCTTGGTCACTGGGTAGTCACTACATCCACTTGATTAATATCTAGGGTGGACCCCACCCGAAGGGGATCAACACCCCTCTACCATATTTACTTGACCTGACCCCGAGAGCTTTTTGGGAATTGACCCTGTGACCTCCCAATTGGCGAGGCACTGATTTGACCGATTGAGCTAACTCTTGGGGCTAGTATACGTCAATATTAATTCATATTAAAATATTTTTTCATAACCCACATTAGATATTTTATTATATTAGGCCATATGGACAACTAATTAAACATGCATTACATATTATTTTTTCTTCTTTATTATAGAAGGCATTTCTTTTATATTTAGAGAATATATATATATATATATTTTAAATAGGGACATTGTCAACTCCAAGTTGAGCACAAACGTACTTACACACCACCTTCACATTGGGTTGTAGAACCCTCAACTCCAAGTTGAGCACAGATGTACTTACACACCACCTTCACATTGGGTTGTAGAACCGGCATAGATCCATCTTAAGCATAGATATAACATGAGCCTAAAGAGATCAATTTTCTTCAAATGCAAACTTCTTTTAGAGTGCAAAAACAATGTGTAATTTTTCATTGTTTAAATCATATTTCTGAATGCTATAAAGATTACATTAATTAAACTTATAAGTCCAAAAATTCTTTATTGGATTTCGACAATAAAAAGGTATACCTAAAAAAGGATTAAACTGTAACGAGACCACTTCAAATGTTTTAACCAATAAAACTTATTTTTCTCAACTAAGATTTATATGATATATACATATTTTTTTAAAACAATATATAAAATATTTTACGTAACATGTGCACTGAGCCATTTTATCAGCACACATTAAAATGTTTTTTCTTTATTAATATATTCTTAAGTATACGTTAATATTAATTCATATTAAAATACTTTGTTCATAACCCACATTGCATATTTTATTATATTAGGTCATATGGACAACTAATTAAAAATGAATTATAGTTTGAGTGAGCCTAATGGTTAAGAGCATGTGTTTCCTCTTAAGAGGTCACAGGTTCAAAACCAGAAAGAGGCAGAGTATGTATGCCTTCGTAGACTTAGCAGTAAAATCGGTGTGCGAAGGTGGGTCCCTTGTCCCACAAACAAAGGGGTCTCATACAACAATTTGATGTTTGGCTTGGTTGTGACCTTAAACTGGATAATAATTATTTTTTTCTTTTATATTATAGCAGGAATTTCTTTTATATTTGGAGAATATTTTATTGTCATATTAATAGGGACACGTGTCAACTCCAAGTTGAGCATGGACATACTTACACATCGCCCTCACACTAGGTTGTAGAATGAGCCTCTCGGCTCAACAAATGTGGGTCTTTTTCAGATCTTTGAATACTTTAACTGATAACGATAAGGGAAAACAACCCTCGAAAAAACTGTGGGAAAATCTCGCAGCATGGGAAAAGAAAAACAATATCAGGTAATGTTCGGTTATACTCAATGGGATTTGAAAGAAAAATAAAGATTTTCTAGTAGGAATTGTTTCCTAAATTTAGTATCGAAAATATAACTCCACACCTGTTAGATTTTGGAATCCATAGTGGCTTGTAAGTTTCATACGTACATGTGTAAAATTAAACTTATGAACTAATTATGAAAGGATTTTGTTATAGTAAAATTTGAATATCTAAACTTATTGTTCAATTATTGACACACTCCTTATTACACTCAAATAAAGGGAGAGCTGCTTGGTTGGTTTAGGATTGGATTTATCAGATTGACAATAAATTAAATATTGTTTGTTAAACGTGAAGCCAAAATAAAATAAAAAAGTATCAGCGTCGACCTCACCGTCCTCAGTCATCCACCGCCCATGCCACCGACCCCAAACTATTACATCGTCCCAGTGACTCCACTGTGTAGTCATGTATTGCACGTGAAAGAATTGGAGAATTCTAGAGCTTCTTCCATCTATAAATTTGTAATATCTCCTCTTCCTGAGCAATGCAAACCAAGACAAGGTTGTTCAGTAATTAAAATCTTGTGTTTTTTGTGCTTTTGATTTTCCATTCTTGTTTATGATTTGTTGTGTGTCTTTGAATTTGTGAAGTCTTATGTTGTTTGTGCTCCTCTGCGCTCCTCTACAGCCATTAAATGGTATCAGAGCCTTCTTTATATTTTACTTACGCCCGATCTCCCTCTTGATCTCCTCATCAGCAGAATCCCATATGGCAACGTCCACCACTACCATTGTCTACGAGTTGTTCATGATATGAACCACTACCATCACATGAATGTGGCTGCAAACCATTGTGCAATAAAATGTAATTTTATAGGTTTGCGTTGAGACTATTTTTGGTCGGCGTCTTGGACATTTTCATTGGCCAAGGCATCATTAGCATAGTGAGGACCCTCTCTAGTCCCTTCGATTTGGTGACTTCTTTCATACACTGCTACCTCTAGTACTTGCGGCCACTTTCGACACCCACGCTCTTCAAGGAGGGTCGATATATCCTGTCCATGCCACATGATGTCACGACATTGAAGCTCAGTGCTACACCAACGAACTCTACTTTGGCAAAGTTTCGCTATATGTTGGAGAACTCTGGATGGTAGAGGCGATGACCAGTGGAATGGTATGGGATCGTGTATGTTTATGAGTTGTGGTTGTGGTTGTTTAAATGAACAACATTAAAAACATTGGGTTGGAAGTAATGAATTTTAATATATTAATTAATTAATTAAAAAGAAGAGGTGTTCCTTTGTTAAAAGAGAGGTGTAAGAAGGGGGAGGTGCTACTTTGTTAAGAGAGATGGATTTTTATTTTAAAAGGGAGGTGATATTTGTTATATGATAAAATTTTTTATTAAAGGAGGTGGATTTTGTCTTTTATTTTAAAAGGTGCAATAATTAAAGGTTATTTTGCACAGTTTTATTTTGTAAGAGGAGTTTGATTTTCCAGGGCGTGAATTTTATTGACAATGGAGACAGCAATTACAGATGTGGAGAAGTTGAGTGGTGCTAATTTTTCCCTTTGGAAATCATTGATGGAGGATATACTGATTTTGAAGGATCATTATTTGTCGATTGAGGGTGTAAAAAAGAAACCCTCATCGATGACAAATAAGGAATGGAATATGCTAGATAGAAAGATGATTGCAACAATCAGCTAGTATCTAGCAAAGAATGTGTATTTCAATGTGTCCAGAGAAAATACGAAAAAAGGATTATAGAAGAAGCTCCATGATATATATGAGAAGAACATGGCATCAAACAAAGTGTTCTTGATGAAGAAGCTTTACAATATCAAGATGAAGGAGGGCGCTTCAGTTGTTCAGCATTTGAATTAATTTAATATTATTACTAGTCAACTTTCCTCTATTAAAATCATTCTAGATGATGAAATTAGAGCCATTTTGTTAATGTGTTCTATGCCATATAGCTGGGAAAATTTAATTTTAGCTATGAGTACTACAACGCCTGCAGGGACACTGAAGTTTGATGACGTCAACAAGAGTTTAATGAATGAGGAAATGTGATGCAAGTCAATTGAAGAAAACCAGGGAGGAGAAGCTCTAGCTCTAGGTGATCATGGTAGGAGAATTGATCGAGGTTTACAAGGGCAATCAAGATCCAGAGGCCAATCAAAATCAAGGAGGGGAAAGAAGATTTGCTTTCATTGTCGCAAGCCCCAGCACATGAAGAAAGAATGTTGAGTTTGGAAGAAAGGACAAAAGGATCAGAGACCAGCCAGTACAAATCACAAGTCATCCAACACAAATGAAGGTGGGACTACTAATGTAGCCATAGATGGTGATGTGTTGTTTACTATTTCAGTAGAGGATGCATGTTTATATACATATAGCAGTAGATTTGATTGGATCCTTGACTCTGGGGCATCTCACCTGTAACCCCATGCAAAGATAATTTTGTTGCATATAATCCTGGTGATTATGGTAGAGTGCATTTGGGGATTAATCATTTTTGCAATATTGTTGGAGTGGGAGATGTCAAGATCAAGATGAAGGATGGACAAGATATATTGTTGAAATAGGTCAGCCATGTACTAGAAATGTGCATGCTTTTGATCACTATGAGACAATTGGATGATGAAGGCTATTCCACAAGCTTTGGAAAAGGAGGCTAGAAAATTAGTAGAGGATCATTGGTCATGGCTAGAGGACCCAAGACATGAACATTATATACATTGAAGGCAATGATAGGAAAATAAGATTTGGCTGTTGCCACAAAGGAAGGAAATTTAGCAGATCTGTGGCATAAGTGCTTGGGTCACATGATCGAGAAGGGCTTAAAAATCATTGATGGTAAAAATTTATTTCCAGATTTGAAATCCTACAATCTCGATCTTTGTGAGAATTGTATATATGGTAGACAAAGAAGGGTTTCATTCCTTAGAGGTTCCCATGACAGAAAGAAAAATTTGTTAGAATTGAAACACTCAGATGTGTTTGGTCTTGTTAACATCAAGTCATTAAGAGGAGAATCATATTTTGTAACAATTATAGATGATGCATCCAAGAAGATTTGGGCCTACCCTATGAAAAGTAAAAGTGAAGTATTTCAAATATTTAAAAAATACCATGTTGTTGTTGAAAGAGAAACTAACAAGTTGCGCAAGTGCTTGAGAATAAATAGTGGTGGAGAATATTTCTCAAATGCATTCAAGGAATATTGTAACAGGTTTGGCATAAAGCATGAGACAACTGTGCCTAGTACTCCTCAACAGAATGGTGTCACAGAAAGGGTGAATCGCACCATTATGGAAAAGGTAAGAAGTATGTTGTCCAAATCTGGTTTGGAGAAGCATTTTTTGATAGAAGTTGTAAGGACAACTTGCTATATTATAGATCAATCTCCAAGTATAGCCTTGGATGGAAACATCCCTGAAGAAGTTTGGACTAGTAACAAGTTGAATTATTCTCATTTGAAAATCTTTGGATGATAAATCTATGAAATGCATTTTTTTGGGATATGTGGATGAACAATTTGGTTATCATGGGATCCAATCAAACATAAAATTATTAGAAGCGGAGATGTTATATTGAATGAGTCATAAATGTTTAATAGGACGCTAGGTGAGGTGCAGGTCAAGAAAGGTATTGACATGTTTGAAGAGCAGTAGGAAGACATCTCACCAATGCAAGAAAATGAACAGTAAATTGTGGAGTGGGAAGGACAAGAAGTGGAAAATGATGAACACCAATAACAAGGAATCTTGCATAAATCTTTATAGGAAATTCAACTTGATAATGCACCACCATAGTTGGTTCGCATATCTTCTAGGCCTCATAAGAATTCACAAAGGTATCCTCCTTCAAACTATATACTATTGGCTGATGAAGGTGAGCCTAATTGTTTTCAAGAGGCTTATAAAGTTGAGCACAGTAAAGAATGGAAGAAAGTGATGGAGGAATAAATGAACTCTTTGTTGGAAAAAAAACTTGGGAGTTGGTAAAGCTCCCAAAAGGTAGAAAGGCTCTACAAAACAAATGAGTTTACAGGATTAAGCACGAAGGTGATGAAAAGAATGAGAGGTATAAAGCAAGGTTGGTGGTGAAAGGATTTGCCCGAAAGGAATTCAATGAATTTTTATCACATGTTGTTAAGATGTCATCCATTAGATTCATTCCTGGTCTTGTTGCTACTTTAGACTTAGAATGTGAACAGTTAGATGTAAAAACTACTTTACTTCATGGAGAATTAGAGGAAGAAAATTATATGGAGAAGCCAGAAGGCTTCATAGAAAAAGGAAAAGAAGACCTTGTTTGTAGGTTGAAGAAGCCTCTATAGGTTGAAACAAGAACCTCGACAATGGTATAATAAATTTGATTCATTCATGTTGGAACATGGTTTTCACAGGCTAGAAGCTGACCATTGTGTCTATATTAAGAGGTGTGATCAAGGAAAGTGTATCATATTATTGTTATATGTGGATGACGTGTTGATTTTTGGGCATGATAAGAATATGATCAATAGGTTGAAGAAATATTTGGGCATTAAATTTTGCAATGAAGGATTTGGGTCCAGTACAACAGATAATGGGCATGAGGATCATGTGTGACAAGAAAAACAAAAGGTTGTGGTTGTCACAAGAAAAATATATCAAGAAGGTGCTTGATAGGTTTAATATGAAGGATTCCAATCTATTTGGTATACCCCTTGCTACTCACTTCAAGTTGAGTACTAAGTTATGTCCTGGTGATGACAAGGAGAAGGAAGAGATGAGCAAGACTCCTTATGCTTCAGTTATTGGCAGCTTGATGTATGCCACGGTATGTACACAACCAAACATTGCATATTCAGTAGGAGTAGTGAGAAGGTTCCTTGCCAATCCAGGAAAACAACATTGGAAATAAGTTAAATGGATTTTGAGGTATCCCAAGGGTACTTGTCATTATTGTTTATTTTTTAGTCATAATAAGATTGTGCTTGAAGGATTCACATATGTAAATATGGCTGGAGATATCGATACCAGAAATTCCACTATAAGTTATTTGTGCACATTTGCAAGTGCAGCAGTATCTTCGGTGTCAAGGCTACAAAGAATAGTATATTTCTCTACAATAGAGGCAAAGTATAGAGCTACAACAGAGGCTTGTAAAGAGATGTTGTGGATGCAATTATTTCTAGGAGAGATAGGTATAATGAAGGACAAGTATGTGATATATTTTGATAGTCATAGTGTCATTCACTTAGCAAAAAACCCAACATTTCAATAAAAAATGAAGCACATTGACTTAAGGTACCACTGGATCTAGCATGGGTTGGAGGAAGGACAATTATCCTTGGAAAAGATCCATACATATAAGAACCCTACTAATATGCTTACAATTCTACCAAGAAATAAACATGAGATATGTAGAGGCATGGTAGGACTCAATGTGACTTGATTCAGGATTCTTCATTCGGCTTCAAGTGGTAGAATTTTAATGTGAAGTCAAATTAAAAAAATATATATTGGCAGCGACCTCACCATCCTTAGTCGTTCACTGCCCACGCCACCGACACCAACCTACTATGTCATCCCAATGCCTCCACTGTGCAGTCATGTATTCCACATGATAGAATTGGAGAATTCTAGAGCTTCTTCCATCTATAAATTTGTAATCTCTCCTTTGCCTAAGAAATGCAAGCCAAGACAAGGCCCTCCAGTAATGAAAAGCTTGTGTTTTCTGTGTTTTCAGTTTTCCATTCTTGTTTGTGATCTAATGTGTGTCTCTGAATTTGTGAAGTCTTGTGTTGTTTGTGCTCCTCTGCACCCATCATTGTTTCCCTCTTTTATTTTTAAATTACATGAAACAAAAAAATTTCCCCTCAATAGCAGAATTTTTGTTGAGCATGGTTTTATTATGCAGAGCCGAATGAGATAAATGTACAGTCCCCTTCCTTGCTTCTCACAATTTTCTATGCAAGTAAAGTGAATGTTTACAATGTACCAGCGTATGAGGTAGTGTAGTGGTCTTGCACAAGAAGTAGTTTGTGCTTATCTTGTGGATTTTATTATATTTCATTGGAGTCATTGCAATATCAAATTTGCAGAGGTTTTTTTGGTAATTTTCATTGACATGCTTTTTGTGTTGTGGTGGCGGTGCAGGCAAAAGCCATAACGATGATGGCTTGTAGAATAAATGGGACTTCCTCATCTTCTACATCGACGCCCTCTACACCTTCAACTCTCATCGATCCCTCCTCATCACCTTTAGCGAGTGGCAACAGAACCCAAATTACTGTGACAATAAAAAGCGGTAAGAGGATTAACTGTAACTAAATACTAAAAGCCAATCTAATTCGCATACGAATGTTTTCCAATTAATGGGAAATGTAAATTTGATAGTGGCTTGCAATTTTTCTTACAGTGGCTGGTATGGCATGCTAGCCGGCGGCACCCAGCCCACCGGCAGCACCCACCCCTGCAGCCCATTCGCCCGGGGTGAGGGTCAATTATGAGAAATGGCCCTCATCCTCATGGGGCTAGGCCATAGGGGTGGGTGCCACCGGCGGGCGTGCCCGATCGTGGGCTTGTCCGCCCATAGCAGAACATCCCCCGGGTAGACCAGGGGGCCGATTTCGAGAATCATTTCCTTAGCCTACAAGGGGGGTGCTCTACCCCGGCCAGACACACCCATAACCGGGAAGCCCATGACCGGGTCCACCACGCCCACTGCTGACATAGTGGCCTCTTGCCTCCCAGGAGGCTATCAGGTAAGCCTGGCTCATGTCAATTTTTAATTTCTAAAACAAATATAAATTTCATTAATAAAAAGTTAAATATTATTTTACAGGAATTTTTTTTTTCCTCTGGTATTTTACACGAAGATAACAACCCAACTGACACATAACTACTAGTAAACCTATGGGAGTTTAAGACCTGCACCTAAGCAAAAGGAAAACTAACCTTTCAAATGTGATAATCTTCCTTTGAATATGTTGTCGATAACAATGTAGCTGCTTGACAAAATCACCCCAAGTCTTTTAACGAACCTCGAAAAGCCTTGACATGATGTGAGGAATAGTGATAATGAAATTTATGATATAGCGAAAATTGTGGAATCATTTTACCGCATGTTGAATGTGGTATTAATTTGTTTTTATAGAAACTTTAACATATAAATAGTATTGTGGCGATATAGTAATTTATGATAAAGTGAACATTACAGAATTGTTTTACCGCATGACAAATGTGGTATAAAAACTTAACATAGAAATCGTGTTATGGCGATATAGTAATTTATTTTAAATATGTGATAGAAGATACAATAAAAATTTAAAAAAAAATATTCAATTGTCTAGTAAATGTTATATAGTTTAAGTAAAAAATTAATTTAGTAAAAGATTTAGTTTACAATTTTAATTTAAATATTTAGTTTAAAAGGTTAATTTCATAAGAAAATTTTAGTTAAAATTTTTCAATAAATTGTAGAAGAAAATTTTGGAGGGAAATACATGAAATGAAATTTTTTGGTGTTAAAATTTTCGGTGAAAAATTTTAGAGGGAAACTTTGGAGGGAAATTTTCATCCTTTAAGCTATATATTATCATTAAGAGAGAATGCATTTGTATCATTCAACCTATTCTATTTAAAAGGCATGGATTCTTCTAACAGTGAAGTTTCACTTTGTGAAGTATCAACATCTTTGTCGTGTAACAACTCTATTCATATTGATGAATATAACGAAAATTCTTTCACTATGAATAGAGAGTCAAATCTTCCACTTAGTCCTAATCCTAAGGACTATGAGAGCAACACTGATGAATGGAAGGATGAAGAATTTCAAACAAATAAAGAGTTGTGGTTTCCACTTAGCCCTAATCCTATGGACTATGAGAGCAGTAGTGATGAAGAGCATGATGAAGAATTTCAAATAAATAAAGATTCACGGTTACCACTTATTCCTAATCCTATGGACTATGAGGGAAATAGAGATGAAGAGCATGATGAAGAATTTTAAATAAATAGGGAGTCACAGTTTCCACTTAGTCCCAATCCTATGGACTATGAGAGCAACATTGATGAAGGCCATAATGAAGAATTTCCAATAAAACGAGAGTCACGGTTTCCACTTAGTTATAATCCTATGGACTATGAGAGCAGTAGTGATGAAGGCCAGGATGAAGAATTTCCAATAAATAGAGAGTCACATTTTCCACTAAGTCCTAATTCTATGGACTATGAGAGCAACAGTGATGAAGGCCAAGATGAAGAATATCCAATAAATCGAGAGTCATAGTTTGAAATTAGTCCTAATCCTGTGGACTATGAGAGCAACAATGATGAAGGCCAAGATGAATCATTTCCAATAAATCAAGAGTCACGGATTCCACTTAGTCCCAATCCTATGGACTATGAGAGCAGCAGTGATGAAAGCCATCATGAAGAATTTCCAATAAATCGAGAGTCACATTTTCCACTTAGTCCTAATCCTAAAGACTATATGATCAATAGCGACGAAGGGCGGGATGATGAATTTCCAGTAAAGAGAGAGTCACATTTTCCACCTAGTCCTAATCTAAGGACAATAAGAGTAGTAGTTACGAAGGGCAAGACGAAGCACTTAGTCCTAATATTAAGGACTATGAGAGTAACAATGACGAAGGGTGGGATGAATAACTTAGTCCTAATCCTAAGGACTATGAGAGAAGTAGTGATGAAGGGCAAGATGAATAATTTCCAGTAAGTAAAGAGTCACATTTTCCACGTAGTCCTATTCTTATGGACTATGAGAGAAGCAATGACAATGCACATGATGAAGAATATCCAATAAACATTGAATCAAATTTTCCAATTAGTCCTAATTCTAAGGACTATGAGGGTAGCACTGATGAAGGGCAAGATGAAGAATATCCTCCAAGTCAGTATTTCAAAATCACAGATGATCATAGTGGGGATAATATTCCTCATAATGATGATGAAAATGCTTATACAGATGATGATTCAATGATGGAGACGTTGCCAACAAATATTGTGTCGAGGAGTAGGAGCAGAAATTTTCGTATCAATCCAAGATGTTCTTGTTATACAAGGGGTAGAGAAGAATATCTCATGAGAAGAAGTTCTATCAGTCCTCTCATTTCAAGTGAATGTTGTAAAAAGGATTGCTTGAAACATATGGATTCAAATTTGCATTAAAGAAAAAGAAGAGATATTTTTCAATGAATAAAAGCATGCAAAATTCATATTTAGTAGGGTGCATGCAATCTACATTTTCAGTTTATGATTATCATATTGGGTCTTTATTTATCTGTAGAAATACTTTCAAAATGTTTCATTCAATTGATAATTTTCGTCTGTTAAGAATCCAAGAAACTTTGGAAAAGGATCCCACATTTTATTCAAAAGTGCGTCATAAACGACAGTGTGGGCCATTATCAAATACTGCAATGTCATGGATGAAAGACTTCTTTTCAAATAACGGATAGTGTATGCAAAATAGAGAGACAATATATATTCGAGATAATTTATTAAGACGATAAATCTACAACTTTTACAAAGAATATGCAAAAGGTGTTAGAGGAAATGGTCAATTTATTACGTATCAATATTTTGTGAAGATATGGAAGAAAGAATTCAACAATGTTCGTATTCCTAAGAAGACAAGGATGGGGATTTATAGTACATGTGCTTCTCTTAAATAAAAAATGGATAAATGTGAAGGGGTAGAAAGAGGTAAGCATTCATAACATTAGTTTTTAAAATTGTACAGTCATCAACTATCAAAACGTATTTATTAATGACTTTATTTTATGTTGTGTATATTCCATTGTCAAAGCGCTTCAAGAGCATCGCGAAAAACAAACAAGTGAAAGGAAAAAGTTGTACAAGCATCAAAATAAGTGTTATGATAATCCAAATAAATGTTTGGGTTTGATAATTAATGGTATGGACCAGAAGAAAACACTTTTACCACATTTTGTTCACACACCCAAAAATTTACAAGAGGAAACTTTTATTCAGTATCACTTTGTTAGTTGTATGGTCTTCAATGGGAAAATGTTGCCAAGGGTATACTTCACATTTCCAAATATTCATAATGATGAAAATCTGACAATAACCATAATTCATTATGTACTTTCTCATTGGTCTGGTAATCTTCCTAAAGTTTTGTATCTACAATTGGACAACACTTGTTGTGAAAAAAAAAAAAAAATTGGATATCTAACATGCTTGCTGAATTGAGAATTTTTCATCAGGTAAAGGTTGGTTTCCTTCTTGTTGGGCACACTCATGACCATATTGATCCGATGTTCAGTCTTTTTTGAGTCACATTGAGGAGGAAGGATGTCGGTAGCTTGCCATCATTAATTGAATGTATTAAGAAATCATACATGCCAAAGCCTATTTTTGATGTGTTGGAAGAAACTGTTGACATGCGGAGGTTTATTCTGGGATTGCATGGTGAGGAGAAATGCATTGAACAACTTAATGACATTAGCTTCCAACATCAATTTCGTATCAAAAAATTGATGGGAAAACACTAATATGGGGCAAGAAGTATTCAACTACTACAAAATGAGTGTCGTCATCAGGTTTGGCATTTTTTAAATTCATTCCAGATCATCCAATATTTGCGTCAGATATATTGTTATTACAATTAGTTACTGGAGTTCATAATGCATGCAAGCAGAATAGAGATATAAATTATTTTGATTGCCTGCAAGAAGTTAAAAAATGTAATAGATAGACATATGAGTACTTTGATATTGCTGATTCAATTTGGTGGGAGTATTTTTTCAATAATCAAAGTGATATCATTTCAAGAACAACAAATGAAGATATACCTTTGAAAACTCCATTTAGTTGGCCACAAAACGTGTCAAATGAACATGAGGAAAGAAACATTGTTCAACAACAACAATATCAAGGTATTATTAATTCTTCACAGGTAGAGGAAAGAGAAATGTATATTGGTTGCAAAATATCTCATGCACAACATGAAGCCATGGAATATCTTTACAGGGGTTCAGTACAGGATATTAAGGAGGGTTGCATGATCGTAGTGCTAGCAGATGGAGATGCCAATTGCTATCCATTCTGGGTTACTAAGGTTTTAAAGGTCATTACATAAAATGAAGATGTTGCAAGTGTTGAAGTACACTGGTATGCCACAGATACACACTCATTCAATGGTGTGTACAAGCCAGAGATGGTAGTTGATAAAAAAATTGGCAGAAAGAGAAAAATAAGGGGTAAAAATATAAATCGTCGCTGCATAGACCTCTTAAAATTGGAGGATGTTGGCATACTTGTTTATGAATTCAGTTTAAAAAAGAGAGGAACTCTTCACTTCAAGACGATAGATATTCTGAAGAGGTTGTTACTAGAAGAAACAGTGTTGAGATGGGAATCTGTTGAAACCAGTCGTAGATCCAGAAGAATTTTGAAACCTGAAATGGTGGGTATGAATGTGGACTCAGATGGGGCACTAGTTGATGAAAGAGAAGAATATGAAACATCTTCATCTGCATCTAGTCATTCATCTGAAGATCTGAATTATGATGGTGTGCAAGAAAATATGAGTGATTTTGAATAATTGTCTAAGACCATTTATATAATTGATGTTTTCATCGTATATTGAAATAAAAATTTTGATTTCCATATGATGTTAAATGAAGTTACGAATCATTTTTATGTTTGTTGGATTATATGTTTTAATTATTATGAGTTTTATTGTTTAGAATATTTATAATGCAACAATAATTTAGATATATAATTTATGTTTCATTCAATCTACAATTATTGACATTTTGATTAATTTAGACATATAATTTGTTCATAATGTCATGGTTTAAATGTCTTGAAAACTTAGATTTTTTTAATTCTATGGTGGAAAATTTTTCAATTTTCTTTTATCCTTAATGTTATGGTTGAAAACAATTAGAATTTTAGCGATCTTTAGTGTCATGTTATTATATGCTTAACAACATGGATTAAAACTGATGGAATTTTAATGTGTTTCGGATCTGATTATTTTATCTCTATCTTCATTACTAAAAAATGTTGAAATTATACCTCGGAAATAAAAATGTTATTCTACCAAAAACATTAGTGTGTTTTTTTCATTTATTTTGCACAAAAACAATTGGTTTTTGCACAAAAAAATTTGGTTTCACTGCCATTTTTTAAATATGTTGAAAATTAACCCTAAAGAAAACATCGTTCCAAAATACACACTTTTCATTTTTAGCATTGTTTTTCATGTTTTTTGGGGGTTTTTTTGCTAGAGTTCCCATTTTGAGTTTATAGTTCTCGTTTCAAAGTTATGTTGTTAGTTGCATGTATGTTTTCCTCACTAGTTTTGGCATGCATGGCATATGCATGTGGTTGATTTGTCATGATCTGTCAGTCGCATGGAGGTTTTCCTGGATTGACAGTGGATCTGCCTAGCCTTTCCATTTCCTAGATAGTCATGGTGTTGTGGGCTCATTTATTTGTTTTCCTGGTTGATTCTCATGTTTCCTTTAGCTTGGGTTGAGTTACTAGTACTGGAGTCTTGGTTGGACAAATGCTTTGGAGCCCTTGTTGGGTTGACTTAGTCATAGAACCTTGGTTGGACAAATTCTTTGACACCCAGAGGCAGCGGTGGATTGAGTTACCAATCTGGGAGCCTTGGTTGGAACAAACGGTCTGGATCCCTAGAAGGCTTAGGTAGAGACCAACTTGGTGATGGCTTGTGATTTCCAACCATGAGGTGGAATCATTGTTTGATGTGTTGAGGTGGTTTTGCCTCTGGAATCCCTGGATGGTTTTGATTGATGTGTTTTATGAGATCCCACATTCATGCTTGGAATATGGCAGGGGGATGACTGACTGAAGAGAGATTTCGCTCAGCGATGTCTATGGTTAGTTGGTTCATGGAAGTCTTAAACTTGGTTGGCCTTTGCATCATTAATATGAGGTTATTTCTCCTTGCTAGTCTTGGAGCCTTGGTTGGAACAAACGGTCTGGATCCTTGGAAGGCTTAGGTAGAGACCAATCTGGTGATGGTTTTTGATTTCCAACCGTGAGGTGGAATCAATGTTTGATGTGTTGAGGTGGTTTTGCCTCTGGAATCCCTGGAATCCCTGGTTTTTTATTGATGTGTTTTATGAGATCCCACATTCATGCTTGGAATATGGCATGAGGGTGACTGACTGAAGAGAGATTTCGCTTAGCGATGTCTATGGTCAATTGGTTCATGGAAGCCTTAAACTTGGTTGGCCTTTGCATCATTAATATGAGGTTATTTCTCCTTGCTAATTCATGATTATTATATTGGTTTATATGTGGATTATATGGCTATTGTTTCCTTGATATTTTTGCTGTTATTATGCTAGTTATGAGCATGTATTATGATAGTGGCTATGTATGGCTCTCATCATGTTTTTAATTGTAAATGAATGAATAATTTATGAATGGCCTAATAGCTGAAATTGTAGCTAATGTGTTGCTGCTTCAATGCTTCTTAACGATTCTCAGAAAAGTATGATACCCCTATGCTCAAATCTATTATTAAGACATGTATCTTTTATGTTTGTGACATGTTTAATGAAATATCTTTCATGTCTAATAGGGGTCCAGTCTAGCCCTTATCAATGTTTTTGCAAATGTATCATTGTTTTGTTGTGTAAATTCATTTTTGAGCCTGTCATTGAATTCTAGGCAGTGACCTGGGCTCTCGGCCTAAAAAAGTAGCACAAATTCTAGAGTCGCAAGCACAGGTCTGAGGAGAAAATTCCCTGTACGAATGCATACCTAGGTTGTGGGAGTGTCTGGAGCCTCCTAGACGCATGCTTGTCCATATCAAGGGAGAATCTCAAGGTTTAATGGTGGAAGGTATATATGGTGTGTTTCCATCAATTCCATTTCCTTAAGGTGACTTAGGAGGTTGAATCCCATTATAGTGGCCTCTCGTCGCATATTTACCCTGGTTGCCATGTTACTTGGGTAGATGTGAGAGGAGAGTGTTACATATTCCTTATGGTAGAGTCCATGTATCCCCAATTTCTTCCCTTCTAGCCCGTCCTTCTGGTCTCCCCCCCCCCCCACCCCCAAAGGGCTTCATCAAACATAACTTTTACAGGGACTCAAAAGGAATTCCAGGCAAATCCAATTATGGTGGATTCTTTTATGATGTTGATGGGTAGATTCTACATGTTTATGTAGGTTGCATAGGCCTAAACACTAATAGTTTTGTTGAAATATGGGCACTAAATGACGGTCTCTCAATTTCTATCTATAAACAATTTCACAAACTCTTTATTAAAGGAGATTCCAAGACCATTATCAATATATTCCACAAAATTCAATGTGGATCAGATCCTTCCAAAGTCTCTAAGAGTTGGAGGTTCAAAGCTTAAATAGGTAATATTGAAAAGCTCCCGAAATAAAATCATATCTCCCCTCCACTCATTTCTGCAAAGAAGCAACAAACTCGCTAACAAGATAGCCAATCTTTGTCTTAGCATAACAATTGATCCCCTTGACTTAGATGAGTGAGGACATTCCATAATCCATTTGAATGCAATATCAAGATCTGGCTATGAAGTACCTTATCCCCTAAGGAGGTTGCCCGTGAGAAAGCATCCCCCCTCCCCTTATATGATGCCAACTCACACAAAAGGGGGCTTTGGCTCCCATTATATTTGGCGCATTACATGTGCTCCCATCACTTCAACGATCAAGGCATGAATCTGGAACAAGGTTAAGCATCATGTGAATATTGTAGGTGGCATAGGGAGGTATAAGAGGACTCAACAGGAGAAGCTTATCAGATTTGAAGAGATATATGAGAAAATTGGAAGTATAGACCACAAGTTGACCGTTCTAGCTGAGAGATTAGCCAACACCTCCTTCTCCTCGAATGAGGGTAGTGACCAGCTAGCGCGGATTCTTGGACATTCTATCCAATAGTTGTTATGACACCCTACTTTTTTGCTTGCAGCGTTAGTAGTCAAGGTATGGAACAACCAACATGTTTTTATAAGTTTTTATTTACAATATTATCTAGTTAGGCAAGGTCTTGCTGACCTCAAAATTTTGTACTTATGTTACTAGTCTAGTTTCCCTTTGGGCAGACTAGTAGCAAAAAAATTGAACTATGTAATCTTCATTTGATGTAATGCACAATGCCTAACTTAAATATGTGTGTCAATGTGTAAATTTATTTTTTCTAATAATAATTTTATTTTTTTGCATAATTTAATGCATATGCCGATATAAATGTCGCATTTAATATTCTAAATTATAAAGAGAGGGAAAGAAGGAGAATAAAAAAATTCAACATAATAAGAAAAGTATGACTTTAAATATCAATTTGGGTTTGAGAACCTTAACATAATTAAACATGTTTTTAATATTTATTTTTTATTTTTTACTTATTTTTATAGAAAAATATGTATGCGTGTGTTAGTATTTTTTATATCTTTGATAATTTTATATATTTTAAAATTAAGAAAGTCAACAAAAGCTTGAAATTATGAGGTCAAATAGTTTTATGGACTTTTATTTTTATTGTTTATTATTTAAGGATAAGACAAGAAAAATAATACAAACAAATAAAGTATGTATTTTAAGATTATGATATATGTCAAGATATAAAAAATAAAAATAAATCATATCATTTTTAAAATATATGTATTTTCATAATCATGGTCATATATATTTGTGTGTGCAAGTAGACTATGAAATTTTAAAACTAATTTAAAACTGATTTCTAAAATTCCTCAAACTAATGTAACTAATGTTTAAAATGACGTCGACGACAACACAGACGACTAATTCCTCAAAGCTCTCCAAGATCTGCGGTTCCTCCCATACTATGGGAATGATGTAACAATAAATTTTCCCATCTACGAATAACATGTTTCCCTCGCTTCCCCTTCTCTCCAGAATGAACCTCTTTCCCAAGTACCTCACATGGAATGTATATTGGCTACCTGCCTCAACGCCCCTCTTCGCAAAAACAATTTGCTTCCTTGAAAATTCAACCAGAAAGAAATTGTAGTCGATAATAAGTTTGAGAAAGTCCAAGTGGTCACAGCAGCCAGCCAATAATGGGTGTGAGTTTGGTGAACTACCATACACCCACACAGACTTGCAATGCCAATATGAAGTTTTCATCAACTCAAATTCCTTTGACATTCTTCCTTCACTAATGATGAGCGGAAGCAACAGAGTCAATTTAGTGTGTTGATCATTGTACTCCTTCAAAAGCGCAGTCTGCTAAAATTTCTTTTCCTCTACTTAATATACTCATCCTCCTTTTTTAAGGAAAAGAATGGCATATTATTCCTTTTTTTTATCTTGATATACAAGTCATCCCTCAATGATCACAAGCCCTCCAAGTTCTTGACATGATTGCAATGTCCATGTCATATTTTCCTTATGTTTTTATTCTTTTCTTATGGAAGGTCCAAGATGAGATTCCCATGCATGTAAATTAATGTTTGATGTTCATACCTTACTTTTGTTTATCTTCTACTTTTACCTTGAGAGGAAAAGAAAAAGATACATTCTAGGTAAAATCCTTAAAGATGATAACACTCTTCATGTCTTATTTTCAAGTACCTCTCTTTTTTTATTTTATTTTATTCTTCATCTTGTTGTAGGTCTGAGATGAGATTCCACATGAAACAGGTTTAGGCATCCCCTTTTTCTAACGTCTTGTTTTTCACCTTTACATCTTCATCTTTGACCATCGACCACTGGTTAGAGATGAAAACATTGTCCATGTCTTTTTATTATTATTCTTTTCCTCCATTTTCTATTCACACTTTTGTTTACTTATAATTAATTTATCTTTTTTTTTTTAAATAGATATGAAATTTTATGACACTGAATATTTTATTTCTAACTTAGAGTGAGTGAAATATTTTTCCTACATTGGGTTGTAATATTTATTTTTTCTTCTTCATTTTTTAGTTAATATGAAATTTTATGATGTTAGGTAGTCATGGAATTATTTATGATTTAGAATGAGAAACATTTTTACCACATTGGGTTGTAATATCAACAACAAAGGTTAGGTTGTAATCACTGATGTTTTATAATTCTTTCAAGCATATTTATTTTTATTTTAATTATAATTAACATTGATTTTCTATTTTATAGAATATTTTATTTTTATTTTTACTTTAAAAAAAACACTCTACATTGAGTATAAACAGATTCACACATCATTGTCACAGTGGATTGTAGAATGTACAAGGTTATAGACTAATTCACAATGTAAAAAAAAGAACTATAATATTTCTGTAAACTTACTTAGTGTTTACTTGGTTTTTAAAAAAAATATTTCAAACATTTTTAAGAGAAATTTTAATCAATCATTTTGTATTTCAATTAAAACAGTTGCAGCCAACCATTTTACATATTTTTTAAATTTACACAAATATTACAATCACAAAATGTACATTTTTACAGTATAAAATGAACTAAATTAAAAATTTATTAACTTATCATCTCACATTTAGTTACGTTACTATCATTACCTATCATTTCACATTTAGTTACTATCATGTATCGATAAAATTAACAACAGACATATAACTACAGATATGCTTTCTGCAAAGTTTCAAGTGAGCTAATTACAATTCATACATCAGTGGATGCTCAATTTTTAAGTACGGGATTTACTAAATAATAGTTATCAAGTTTGAATTCAAATTCTAGTTTGGATTCGATTCAATATGAAAAAAATTGAATGTTTAAAATTTAATACTATAAAAATTCATTACACATATTTAAAATTTAATATTGAAAATTTAGAAAACATCTATTATCAATTATTCAGTTATCCAATGAAATCAAATTCTAAGTTGTAACAATTAACAACAACATTTGTTACCTATTATTTTATATATTACAAACTTTAAAATTTAATATTTACTCAAATTTTTAATAAAAAAAATTAACATTTTTTTTCTCCCATATATTTTTATTTAGATTTAATAAATATAAACATATGATCTATTTTAAATTATTATAATTTATATGTTTTTCAAATTATCAATAAACTTTTTATTAATTTTTCTATCAAATATTTTAATTTAATGAATATATCACATATATTTATCATTTGGTTTACAAACTAATATTTTATCCTATCACTTCTACTCATCATCCAATTTTATTAACAAAATTCAATTTGCAAATCTTAATCCAAAAGTCTTTACGGATTTTACTAACAACCTTGCTAAGAAATTTTCCTTGCAAAAATCCATTGTATAAACAGTCAACCAGCTTTACCATTCATTAAGAGGTAAGCTAGATGGCAGATGTCAACAATTTCGAGCGCAATGGCTCCTGCATCACAGAATACCGAGCTTGTGGTTTATTCCCCTCTCTGACGCACAACTCTCGCTTGGCCACTAGGCATTCAGTGTCCTCTACCAAGATTGACGGGATTTTACCTGCTCTAAACTAGTTTACTCACTAAACTAGTTATCCACATTATCTCCTCGATAGATGGTGTTTCTATGGTCGCTTCATTTGGATTTTTTTCGCCGAATATAGAGTTTTTGGTTGAATTGGGTTATGGGTTCAATCTTTAACACATTCTTATATCAACACCACCTTTAAAGGGGCGTCATGGCATCCATGGGCTTCTACTGATAAATAATAACAACATTTCACAGATATCCCTCCATCGTTATTTATCAAACCATAAATTGAGTTTTCTTCCTATTAAAAGTGATTTCTGGGTAAAACAAAACTCTGTGTTTTTCCTACGTAATTGCTCATTGAGCTGGTTTATTGTATTTTTCCTTGTTTTCTTCCTGGGTATATACACATTGTGCTGGTTTATGCAAATTTCCCCGTAACTTCTGCGGATTTGCTCATTTCTCTGGTTTATGTAAAATGTCTCTGCTTGTGTGGCTTGCTAATTAATACTCCATCTATCTATCCTCCTAACCCCATATGTCGTGGGGGTTTCAAGCCTTTAGAGACATTTTATCAGGGTTCTTTACCTTCAAGCTATGATGCAGGAAAGTGTTCCCTCTACGGACATAGGCAACCTCTCTAGCCCTAGAGTGGGTCTAGTCACAGCAAAGACAAACCAACAATTGATTTCCTTAAACAGTCATCGTTGGAGGCCTACCTCAAACCGGTGGTTGATGAAGTTCCGTTGCACTGCTCCAGCTTCCGTTTCCTTCTCCTTAACGAGCAATTAACCTGAAACAACACAAGAAAACAACAAAGCATGTAACTGGGAAACAACAATGATCTATTTACTCATAAAGTCAAGAAATCATGAGTTATCAAGTAAATTACATACAAGACATAGGAAATCATCATTGATTGTATTAATAATGAATTAAGAGCAAAGCTTACAACCAAGTCTTAACATCGCAAGCCTTCTCAGAGGGTCCAGCCAGTGTGTTTCTCCAAGCATTCACTCTTCAAGGATGGGTCTCCCAATATACAATGTCTCTCTTTCACTCATAAGCTTTAATACAAAGTTAAGAGAATTCCACAACCTTTCACAAGCTATTAACAATCCCACACTTGTCACACTCACACGAGCTATCTATCAAACTCAAAAGCACTAGCAAAATTGCCCAACCAAAAGAACTAAAAAACTAGCTGATCATAGCAATGGTGAGTGCTTTTATAGGAGGACGAGCCTCCATAAAATGAGGGAGAGGGAGATTATCCTTAAGGGAGGTTGCACAAGAGGCAGAACCACCATCCCAGAGGAGGAATTGCAACCCAAACTGATCCAACAACTAGCTCTAGAAACATCTAGAAGACTGATTGTTTGAACTAATTCGCCAAATCTGTATCGTTGCGGGTCATGAACTGAGGACTAGCGACGATGTCGCAATGATACAGTGCTTGATAGAGAATCATTGCGGATTTTAAGGGTTTACTCACAACGAGGCGGAAACTTAGGGAATGAGGGTCCAAGTGGTAAATGGTGAAACAGAGCATCAGAGGAGGAGCTAAGGGTGTAAACTGCAGAAGAATTATACTCTTGAATATATTGGCGATACGACTCTGGAACGTGGCAGCATTTTGGTATCAAGGGATCAGAGGCTTGATGGAGATAACACTGATCACATGGAATCAATGGCTACCCAGAACCCTGGAAGGCCAACTAACGATGTATGGATATCCCAACCCGACAAGAAGCAAAAGTGTTGATGTTCAAGAGTGACTAGCTGCCGCAGGTAACCAATGATGACTTCCAAATTTTCCCCCACCATTGCTGGCGAGTACCCCAATTATTTTTTAAAACAAGGTTGAAGGGGATAGCATATGCTTGTAATATAAGTTCAACCTTCAGATGAATCCAACCTAGTGATGGTTTAACAAGCCCTAGGGAGGAGAAGCTCGAGTCTCGTCATGTTGATGAGTCTAATGTCATCAAGGTTTAACGAGTCTGACATAGGTAAAACTCGAAGTCTTTTTCATGTTTAGAGATTTTGAAAAAGACACGGAAAAGAAAACTCCAGGGGGGTCCTTTTTCGTAAATTGGTGTCCCTCGAGCCTAAAAAAGTAGAAAACAATACCCGAGAGAACTACTTGACCATTGATACCAAGGAGTACTTTTCGTAATTAGTGGTCCTAATTTGAAAAAGTAAAAAAGCGATCAGAGACACGTCGTTTCATAACCAAAATCGAACTTGAAACGACAAAAGTCTGGCTATCTTTTCACATTTATACGGTCAGAAAAGAGCTGAAATTGGACCGCCTTTTATTCCGTTTAACGAGCTAAAAGGGAAAAACCTAGCAAACTTTTCATCTTTTACGAGTCAGAAAAGAGCTTAAAAGGAGACTCGTCTTGGAGGAACAAGTGGTAAAAAGGGTAGCAACTGGTTCTGGCAATGGTGGAACTACTCAAAACATATAATGGTCAAGAGGTCGGCTAATAAAACCACTCATTGCTGCGGTCCCTCAGGAAAGGAAAAACAACCAAGTGAAAGCATATGATCGGCCAAAGAGATGGTGGCAATGGAATGAAACAACCAAGGCCCATCTAGCAGAATTTAGTGGATAAAAACGTCAATCACGAGGTGTAAATTGGGTATGGGTTCATTTTTACACAAGCTTGAACCATGGAGAACTCTGCTTGGATTCGGTTTCATGTTTACACAAGCTTGAAACAAAAAACTATGCTTTTTATAAGTTCGCATGCCCCCAGCATAATGACGCAAATCGAGGTACATGCCCTCCAATCTTCATTTCATTCAACGAGGTGGATGGAATGAAGGTTCACTTTCAAGATTTTAGAAAGACTCGACTTGGATTTTACGAGATCTTAATCAAAGACTCAATTTTGAAAGGGAGTTGTTTCATTTTTTTGTTAATGAGGTTGACACAGTAAAAGAACTATCCTCATGATATTTGTTTCATTTTTTAACAAGGTTGACACAAGATCAAGAACTTTCCTCAAGACTCCTTGTTTCATTTTTTAATGAGCTTGACATAAGACAAGGAACTATGCTCCACACCCCTTGTTTCATTTTTTAGCAAGGTTGACATAGGGACAAACTATCCTCGGGACTCCTTGTTTCATTTTTTAACGAGGTTGACACAAGATAAGAACTTTCCTTGGAACACCCAGTTTCATTTTTTAACGAGGTTGACACAGGAACAAACTATCCTTGGCCTTGATTCATTTTTTAACGAGGTTGACAGAAGGTCAAAACTATCCTCGACACTCCTGTTCATGGGCTTTTGGGGAACATGGCTCCCAAGAGATCTTCGTGGGATGGAAGAAACATGCTCTGGGAAGAACACATGTCATGAGATACCAATGACAGATCGAGTTCCAATGCCCCCATTACATGATGTACGAGACCATCTGCATGATCATGAGCAGAGGTAGAGACAGAGCAAGTAGCCACATAATTGACCTACCACTGAGAAGGTACTGCTTGCAAGCAAGAACCGATAGGGGACGACGGTTGCACAGGAGGCACTAGGGGACTAAAGAACGATAATTGATCGATGGTCACCATTCTTCCATGTTATGGAAAACAAACCACATGGAAAAGTGAAGAGAAAAGGGCCCCCATGGCATAAACATAGTCACGGCCTGGGAGAATACTGAAATCTAAAGCACCTTGGACAACCATCACGTCGATACAAATAGTTTTTCCTCGCAAAGTAACAGGAAACTTCGGGAGGATCCCTAAAGGTTGACTGGTCCCTCCGTCAAATGCCAACAGATTCTGCATGACTAGCACAAGTTGTGGGGAACCTAAAGCTTGCCAAGTAGTGAAAGGCATGAGGCTAACCAATGCACCCTCATCCAAGACAGTGCCATGTACTGCCTTATCATAGGCATGTACTGTAATCTGGAAAGGAACATAGGATGGAAGGCGAAATGCAGTCAAATGACTCCAGTCGAAGGAAACGACTGAACCACTTGGTGGGGGTATTGTATGATTGCCCCCCTGCTCTACAAGAACCAAAGAAGGACCCTCTGAATCATCTGGGATAGGAGGGTCGTTCTCGGACTCAGGAGAATCTGACGAGACGAGAAGAACATGAGCAGTATAATCATGATGCTCCTCTGGAACAGAGTGATCAACAGGTGGTGAATCCAAGTCGACACTCTCTCCGACCAATGGTTGGTCTGGAATAGGCTTAGCACAGCCAGGTTCAGAAAGAGGAGGATGGACAAGAGAAGAATCCAAGTCAATCTCTTTGTCAATGGGGAGAGGGTCTGAAGAGAGCCTCTAATAACCAACTGGAAGTTGAGGTGAAGACGCAATAAGACTTTCCAAAACGGCGAAAGCTTTATCCATGAGCAGACAAAGGTGAAGGGGATGGTTGCCCTCACACAGTCTACATGGGAATCGAATCTTCCCTTTCTTCTTACCACTACCATTTGGTAGGGTAGCATCGTCATGAGCTTCAGAGGACGACACGAGACAAGCCAGATCATGAGATCATACTTCTAAGATCCTAGGGATGCTAGGACAATCACAAAGAAGATGGTGATACTTGCACAATTTACAAGAAAACTCAACCTTCTGCAGAAGAGCAGAAAGTGGTCTGACCTGAGATATACTTGAAGAAATAGCGGCACAGGTGGCCTCGCATTTATCGAAATTCTTCTTCTTCTTCATCTTCTTCTTCTTCTTCGTCTCTTGGTTACTAGGTGTGAAACTTTCACTAGGCAAAGGAGGAGATGAAGGTGAGGAAACAGGGGAAGAAGGTGCAGGATCAACCTTGGAATCAAAATGTCGTGGTTCAGACGAAGGAGACGGTGGGATAGGAGTCATGACGCTTGGGACCAACGAGGTTGAAAACAACCAAACGGGCAAACCAATGGTTAACCCAAGCAAGGAAAATGTTGCCATATATGGAGCACCGACATTTCCAAAAGGAGGAAACGAACCAAGAGTTCTATCTGGGGGAAGACCTTGGTCGGGAGACTCAAGGGATGTTGTCATCGGGAACGAGCTTGAGAAACACTGTTATCACAACCAAGAACTCAAACTGTTACCAGGAATATTTCTTGGGCAGTAAATTTTATGATGCAGGAACAAAACTTGACCTTTTCATCTTTAAAGAGTCAAGAAAAGGACGAAAAGATGAGTCTAGTCGCCTTCGAATATTTAATGAGCCTGAAAGGACAAGTGCTCAGATGGACCTTTTCGTTTAAGGAGTCTGAAAAGGAACGAAAGTGACTACTCTAGAGAACTAGGCAAAAGGTTTACCAAACAACCCGTAAAACTGCATATATACCTTGGCGATCATATGAAAACCAAGGACTTTCCGTACGACAGTCAATCTTCTCGAATGCTATGTTCGGTGCGTTACGGTTTGCAAGGCGGCAGACACGGATTCCTAAGGATATAAGATGATAACCTAGTGGGGTCTCCCAACATATACTCGACGATACTGGGAGCACAAATCTGTACTAGCAGCTATTGGATCACAGAAGGAGGAACCACCCAACCTTAAGTGAAAACAATAGTGACTAGGTTTAACGACGTCGGAGCACGCCTTTAGCCTAGACCTCTAAATAATGTGTGTTATGTTCCAATGTGTTGTTAGGTTCATTCAGTTCATTTTAGAGTTGATCTTGAATTATGTTTCAATTTCCAAGCCTTACCATATGTATATCAAAACCTAGGATGCAGCTAAAATGAGTAAAGCATCTTTCATTTCGATGAACACCTACTTACAGGAAGGTAGAGAGTTCATTCCCAAACCAAGACAAGCAAATGCAAGCACTAAGAAACACGATGCATCAATACACTAATCTCATGATGCATTGATACTACTAATGAAAGATTTAGAGTTCGCTTTTCAATTTCTCAAACATGAAAATTTGAAATGCACATATACTTTCACTTTAGTATATCAAATGAATGCAATCCCTTAATTTTTTGTTTTGAATTTAAAGAGACAAACAAGCAAGTGTGAATTGATCGATCCAAACAATTTTGATCTATGCTTGGTAGTGAAAAAATTGAATCAACATAAAAAATTGGTTCAATAATCGACACTAAAAATCAACCAGCAAGAAAACAAGCAGCGAAAAAGCCTCAAGAAAATCAACAAGACGGTTGTGGATGAACCTTGGACAGACAAGCAACCCAAGAAAATGGTTTGAAATGCTTAAGAGAGCTAGGTCACAGGGTCTAAAAACACAAGATTCACTCAAATGAAATCAACGAGACAATACCTTAACCAAAAGCAATCAAAACAAGCTAATGAGAGACAAGAAACAACAGGGGATTAACAAGATTGATGGGTTCACGAGGTAAAGTTGTAAAAACAACTTTATAGGAATCGTCGCGGGTGTTACATTGACAGCTAGAGACCAATCACTGGTGTTACATTGACAACTAAAGTACACCTGTTTTCAGCGATGGTCCGATTTTAGGAGTCATCGCGGGAATTAAACTAGAAATCCAAGACGAAAGCCAAATAATTGCGGGTCCAAAGCTATAACATCAGCAACATCATTGCGAATGTTAGGCTATCTTTAGCGATGATCTTACTTAAGCAAAAGACAAAGTAAAAACACCTAAATGACACCAGATTATTCTTCCAAATAATAAGGGGACTTCCCAGATTGACCCACGTAACCCAAAATATTGATGGTTTAACCCCAAAATTCAAGAGACCAAATCAAAACCAAACAATAGAAAAAGCATACAAAGGACTCCTCGATGGAGTCGCCAACTTGTGATGCAGGAAAGTGTTCCCTCTGCGAACAGAGGCAACCCCTCTAGCCCTAAAGTGGGTCTAGTCATCGTTGGAGGCCTAACTCAAACCGGTGGTTGATGAAGTTCCAAGGCACTGCTCTAGCTTTCGTTTCCTTCTCCTTAACAAGCAATTAACCTAAGACAACACAAGAAAACAACAAAGCACGTAAGCGGGAAACAATAATGATCTATTTACTCATAAAGTCAAGAAATCATGAGCTATCAAGTAAATTACATACAAGACATAGGAAATCATCATTGATTGTATTAATAATGAATCAAGAGCAAAGCTTATAGCCAAGTATTGATGTTGCGAGCCTTCTCGGAGGGTCCAGCTAGTATGTTTCTCCAAGCATTCACTCTTCAAGGATGGGTCTCCCAATATACAATGTCTCTCTCTCACTCATAAGCTTTAATACAAAGTTAAGGGCACTCCACAACATTTCACAAGATATTAACAATCCCACACTTGTCACACTCACACCAGCTATCTATCAAACTCAAAAGCACTAGTAGCACTGCCCAACCAAAAGAACTAAAAATTTAGCTGATCATAGCAATGGTGAGTGCTTTTATAGGAGGAGGAGCCTCCATAAAATGAGGGAGAGGGAGATTAACCTCAAGGGAGGTTTCACAATAGGTGGAACCACCATCTCAGAGGAGGAAAGGTGACCCAAACTGACCCAACAACCAGCTTTAGAAACATCCAGAAGGCCGACTGTTTGAACTAATTCACCAAATCTATATCGTTGCGGGTCATGAACTAGGGACTAGCGACGACGTCACAACGATACACTACATGACAGAGAATCGTCACGGATTTTAAGGGTTTACTCGCGACGAGGCAGAAACTTAGGGAATGAGGGTCAATTTGCAGCATCAGAGAGCATTTTCTTAATCTTCTTACATTGGTGGGAAGATATGAACATGTTTATTTGACACATGACACAGTAGAGGGACTGAGATGAGGATAGTGACAAATTACTGTGTAACACAAGCTATCTCCAAACCAGATTGATTGTCATTTCCCGTCGTGGCTCAATTTTTCAAACCACCTTATTAACTCTAGACCATACAAGTAGTGTGGGTTTCGGTTCTGCAATCTATGTTTTCTCTGTAACGGGTGTTACTACTACTGTTTGAATTTCAGGCTCTAATTTTAGATCTCATATCGCTATTCACCATGACTCTATGACGTAGAATTACTTTTACTGGTTGCTTTCTCCACTTTGTCTGGATTGTCAATTTCCTCATCATCTGGTGATTTTCTACCATTCCCCGCCACCTTCGACATCTCAGTTCTTTTCTCAGCTCTCCCAATTCGTTGGCTGGTTTTTGTTTTCCCAGCTGGTTTTTACTTTTTCTGGTGGGTTTTGGGTGGTTTCAACCATAACTAACATAGCATATCATTTAAAACATACGTGTCAATCGGACACATCTCAAGGTGTATATTTATTATTACATCAGTTCATATCTGGCGAAAAATTCCTTCTGTCAATTTTTTATTATTATTCCCTTTTTTGGACTGATATCTTGGCAGCGTCCGACCTCCCGATTCTAAATATTTATGTACCTCGCATGCTCCCGTATCGCCTCTTTCTTCGGGAATTGGTGATCACAATGCTGGAGGTCCATTCATTGCGTCAGATAGTCCTCCTCCCCTCACACCAGGCCTGCATATCTTTATTAGGTTGCCAGTGTCTGCTGACTTTTATGCCACTTCTTTCCTCGTGAGCCAAGCCCATGGCGGATTATTCCTCTGATGTATTTGCTAGCTCCACACTCATTCGTGCCACCATGGAAGCCCAATCCCATCGTATTGGTGGTGCTATCCAAGTCTGTCAAAATAGTCCCCGATCACTTGATGCATGGCGTACTATCCTAGGTGACGGTAGTATGCCATATGTCGCTCATGTGCTTCCTGATCAGATGGGTGGCGGGCATGTAGTCGATCATCGTCGTTAAAAACATCACTCCATAAAAACTACTCCTCCACCTCTGAATTTGGCTTTGGATAGTGATACCCTGGCAGACCATATTAATAGTCTCCAAAAACACACTTTAGTAGGTAGATGGTATTTCTCAGAGATGGAGGACTCTAAAATGTGAAATTGGATAGACAATAAATAGAAGTCTATACTAGGGTACTTGCCTACGGTTGTGAGGCTACTGAATGGATGGTACAGTTTTCATTTCTCAGTCAGGAGGACTTGGAGAAAATTAAAGCCATCCCATGGACTCATGGAAAAATCTTCCTTACGCTCCATAAATTTTACATCGGGTACAATCCTCTTCGCAATACACCTTCCAACAAACTAGTATGGGTCAAGTTACCTAGTCTTCCACTTGAATTATGGACCAAACAGTCTCTCTCAAACATTGGCAATGTTGGCATTATGATACATGTGTTGTCCTTTATGGAAACTCACTCAGATGAAAGATCACAGTACAACAGGTTAACAACAAAGAATTACATATCAGACTACAAACAATGAAGAAAAAAAGGTATATGTAGATTCACCTTGACCAAGCTGTGTATACATGCAGGTTCATTGTATACAAGTTGTGTATACGTACACACACACTTTCACAGAAGGAAAAGTGCGTATATGTTGGAAAACTAAGCTTTTGGTCTGTGGTATTTGATCCAAGGTATTTGGTCCGAGGTAATGACCCTAGGTATTTGGTCCAAGGTATTGGTCCTAAGTGGTTTGATCCATGGTATTGAGAAAGGCCTAAAACTATATAAGGAGGAGAAGATCATTAGGCCAAGGTGTGCAAGTAACGAATATCTGATGAAGTGTGAGATCTAGTATGCAGCTTATTGACTTATGGTGCATTGTTGAATCTCAACCAAGGATGAACCTTAGCAGTTGATGAGGGATTAGATCTAATGATGGATCAGGATATTAAGGCTTAAAATGAATTATCATTATATGATTTTGAACATGTATATTCTAGATCTGAATACTGACGCATGTATTATTATGTAAATATCATGATCTAGGTATAACTGAAATCTGGAATAGTTGTAGAATTATGAATTAATATTTGTAGATGTATACACTAGTTGGCTTTGAGAAAAGTGTCTATACACATAGGTTAGACACATGGAAGTAGCTTATATCTTATAAAGTATCTTTCAGTTGTTTCTGTCTGATGCTGCGGAGTTCTGGTTTCTAGTTTGGGTTCTGGTTACTGTATTTTGGTGACAATATTCTGAATGATCAGATTGATTGTGATTTAATGATGGGGCTTCAAAGTGATTGATTCATTCGGTTGTGGTTGATTTAGAAATTTATTATTGAGTCTCAGTGATTGGCTGATGTAGATGCATTTCATGATTGAATTGCAGTTATGATGTTGTTGATGGATCCATTTTGAAAATTTATGAAACGTGGTCCCTGGAGGAATAAAGAAGGTCGTAGCCTTCTGTAGGTCGGCACCTACGTACTAGTAAACATATTGGCTAGTACAAGAGCTAGGGGGTTGTAGCTCCCTTCCAGTAGAAGCTGGAGAACGATAGAAGGTTGTAGCCCTCTACAGGTAGAAGCTTGCACACTGGTATGAGTCTGCACCAGTAAAATATTGTAAATAGATTTTCTTATTATTAAAAGAAGACAGAGACGACAGTAGCAGGTGGTTTTCACCCACATTGAGTTCCCACCCTATATCATGGTTTTCATGTGTGTTTCTTATGTGTGATGCTTTATTCTGCTTTTACTACACTGTCTAATAAATCTCTCATATACTGGTTAAAGATCAATGCATGATAAATTGGGTAAATCAAAAGTTCTTTGCATATACGCTGGTTGCTTAGTACAGTCATGTATACACGCTAGTTCACTTAGATGAAGTAGTGTATTCAAGTTTGTTTGGAAAATTGAATTATTAATCTGATAATACTGATTCACCCCCCCTCTCAGTATTATTTCCAACAGTTGGTATCGGAGCAGGTCCTTTAGAAGAATCTTGATCACTTGAAGAAAGATTCATCATCATGAGTAATCAAGAAAGCGTGGGATCCATCAGACCACCAATATTTGATGGGAGAAACTTTGTTTATTGGAAGATAAGAATCACAACCTATCTACAATCACTTTGAACGGATGTATGGGAAATCATCGAAGGAGGATATACATTTCCGTTGGCAATTCCTACAGATACAGTAGATAAAAAGCAACATGAAACCAATGCCAGGGTTGTCAATACATTATTGGGAAGTCTGTCACGATCAGAGTTTGTCAAAGTTATGCTGCTCAAATCAACCAAAGAAATATGGGACAAAATCGTTCTGAGCTACGAAGGAGACTCTCAGGTAAAATGTACTAAACTTCAAACTCTCAGAATTCAATATGAAACTCTTAAGATGCACAATGATGAAAGTATAACTAGTTACTTCTTACGAATAGATGAGGTTGTCAATTGTATGAATAATCTGGGTGAAGATATAAGGGAAGTTACCTTAGTTGAGAAAGTTTTAAGATCCTTGTCTACTAAATTTGAATCGAAAGTGTCTTCCATAGAAGAAAAATAGGACCTGCAGACTATCACTATGACATAACTTCACGGAATCTTAACTCCCTTTGAGATGAGAAAAGGAGTTCCATCAGATATGAGAGAAGCTGCATTCAAAGCTTCAGAAAAAGGAAAGGAAGAACTCAATGAATCAGGACATATTTTAGAAGAAGAAGATGAAGTAAACTTTGTCAAGAATCTTCAATGGGGTTCCGGAAGATTTAGAGGTAAACTTCCCTTCAAATGTTTTGTGTATCCTAGAGTCGGTCATTATGCTGCCAAATGTCCTCATAAAGATAAATCTGATAAAGGGAAGGAATATGCAAAATGGAATTGAAAACAAGTTGTAAGTAAAAAGAGTTACTATACTCATGAAGATAGTGATGGTTTATCAAATAGTGATGAAGATGAAAATAGTAATGACTATAGACTTCTAATGGCTTATGACGATGATAATTTTTGGGATGCTTTAGAAGAAGATGGCATTCATGAAGAAATATCTAACTCAAAATCTGTTCAGAATAAAAGAATATGATTATAGATACCTTGACATACCAACTTGTTGAAAAAGAAAAACACAATGAAAAACTAGAATGTGAAATTGTGGGTCTAAGAAAGGATCTTGAGAAAGCGAAATCTCTCAATCTTAGATTTTCTAAAGGATCATAAACCTTAAATGAAATTATCAAAGTGCAGTGTTCTCCTTTAATAAAGACAGGTCTTGGATATACTAAAGGAGCATCTCAATCACAGAGTTCGTCAACTTCCACTAAAAGTTATCTAGATGTAGCAAAGAACAGTGAAGAGTATGACAATCGTAAGCAAAGGAATAAAGCAGATTACCAGGTAAATCAAACTCAATTTTCTTCAAGAATGAACAAAAGCCACAACCAACCTCAGGTAAACGATACTCAATTTTATGCAAAGATGAATATCAATAGAAACTACAATCACTAGGTCAATAGATTCGATAATCGAAGGAACTTCTTTAATGGTCAATGTTTCTCATGTCATAATTTTGGACACAACGTTGCTCAATGTGTTGCTTACAAAACCATCATGACTAGAGAAGCATGAAATTAAAGGAATGTGACAGGGGTCAAGAAAAGTTCATAAAATAACTTTTCTCTTCTTGAAAATTAAATAGAATGTTGAATCTGTAACAAGTTTGGCCATGAAGAAATTGAATGCAGGAGCACATTTCGGTAAACATATCAAAAGGAGAAAACTTCATCAAATCCCAAGATATGGAAAAGGAAAGAAATTCAAACAAAAAGATGTGGTATAGCCTTGTATGCAGAAGGACAAGAAAATCAGTGATACATCCACAATGGATGCTCAAAACACATGACAAGTGACAAATAAAAACTTCGCTCATATAATGCCTTCGAAAAGGAAAATAATGTCTCGTTTGGAAACGAAACTCTTGCTATCATAAAAGGTAAAGGCTCTGTTTTCTTAAAAGAAAAGGTTAAAGCTAGGAATGTTATGTATGTAGACAGTCTAAAGCATAACCTGTTGAGTGTCAGTCAAATGTGTAATCAAGTAAATGAAGTGATGTTTCGATCAAACGAATGTGTTTTTCATGAGCTTGATACAGGAGAAACTGTGATCAAAGGTACACGAACTCCAAATAACTTGTACATACTCAAGGGAGGACAACAACAGTGCTATGTAAGCAAAAATGATGAAAATTGGCTATGGCATAGAATATTGGGACATCTAAGCTTTTCTCAAATAAGAAAAACATGCATATTCCAAGCTGTTCATGATCTTCCAAATATCAGCATTCTCGAAAACACAATATGCAAACCATGTCAATTCGGTAAGCAAACCAAATCTCATTTCATTGAAAAGGAAGGGTCAGCTAGTAAGCCTCTTGAACTTGTTCATACTGGTTTATGTGGACCATCAAGGAAAAAATCACCTCATGGAGAAGAATAATTTATTTTTTTCATTGATGATTTTTCCAGAATGTGTTGGATAGGTCTGCTAAAGAATAAATATGGAGCATTTGAAAATTTCAAAGCCTTCAAAGCCTTGGTTGAAAATGAATCAAATCGCAAAATCAAATGCCTCAGATCTGATCGATGAGGGGAATTTACTTCAGATGAATTATTTGACTTTTGTGAACAACATGGAATAAAAAGGCAGTTCTCCACAGAAAGGACTCCTCAAAAAAATGGAGTGGTAGAAAGAATGAACAGAACTGTTCAACAAATGGCTCGAGCTATGCTAGATGAATCTGGAACTCCTGCAACCTTCTAGGGTGAAGCTGCATTCACTGTCGTAACTATTCTCAGCCAAGCAAATGTTCGGGTAAACAGCACTCATAATCCACATGAACTTAGGTACGGTGAGGCTCCTACAGTAAAATACTTTAAATTTTTTGGAAGCAAATTTTATATCAAAAGGACCGATGAAAAACTTGGTAAGTTTGAGCCCAGATCAGATGAAGGTATTCTTCTTGGTTACTCTTCCCGAAGTAAAGGATATAAATGTTATAATAAAAGACTTGGGAAAATTAATTAAAGTATTGATGTTGTAGTTGATGAAGCATGCAAAAATCCAAAACAGATAAAAACCAAAGATTATGACAATGAAGAAGATGGGGATTATTTTCCCTCATCAAATCATAATGATTTTGAAGAAGAAACCAATGAAGCACCAGAAGAAGAGATAACGGTAGAAGAAAAGAATATGTCCAGGTATGTTCAAAAAAATCATCCAGAAACTCAAATTATAGGGGAAAAAGAGGCAGGTGTACAGACCAGAAGGACTATTACAGAATCCTCAAGCTATCTAGCATTACTATCCTCCACCGAACCTCAAAATGTAAATGAAGCATGCAAAGATAGATGTTGGTTCAAGACCATGAATGAAGAACTTGAGAAAATTGAAAAGAATAATACATGGGAATTAGTTCCTAGACCTCACGATAAAAATATTATAGCAACTAAATGGATATTCAAAAACAAGCTGAATGAAAATGGAGAAGTCATTAGAAACAAGGCTAGACTGGTTTGTAAAGGGTATGCTCAACAGGAAGGTATAGATTTTGAAGAAACGTTTTCACCTGTTACTAGACTTGAAGCCATAAGTATGTTTCTTGCTCTTTCTAGCTTTCAGAAATTCAAAGTATACCAAATGGATGTAAAAACTACTTTCCTTAATGGAGATTTAGAAGAAGAAGTTTATATTGAACAACCAAAAGGATTCATTCTTGGAAATGATGCAAAACTTGTATACAGACTCAAAAAGGCTCTCTATGGTTTGAAGCAGGCTCCAAAGGCCTAGTATTACCATTTTGACAAATATCTACATCAACAAGGTTTTTCAAAAGGTTCAGCAGATAGCAATTTATATACAAAGATTGACACTGATAAATTGCTAATTATCGTTGTCTATGTTGATGATATCATTGTTGGTAGCAATGAAGAATCCATGAGTCAGAATTTTTCTTCAGTAATGCAGCAAGAATTTTAAATGTCCTTGCTTGGTGAACTTACCTATTTTCTTGGTCTACAAGTTCAACAAAATAAAGATGGTATTTTTCTTTCACAAACCAAATACCTCAAACAGATCTTGAAAAAGTATGGCATGGAAGATTCTAAACTTGTATGTACCCCAATGATAACAGGATGCAGTCTCAGCTCAAATGATGAATCAACAACAATGCATCAACTAACTTACAGATCCATGATTGGTAGTCTGCTTCATCTAACAGGTACCCGAGCTGACATCATGCATGCAGTAGGAATAGTTGGAAGATTCCAAGCAAATCCAAAGGAATCACACCTTCAAGCAGTCAAAAGAATTTTCAAATATCTTCAAGGAACACAGAACTTTGGATTATGGTATCCTAGAGATACAGATCTCACTCTTCATGCATATACAAATGCAGATTGGGCAGGAAGTGTTGACAACAGAAAAATCACTAGTGGTGATGCATTCTATATGGGTTCCAGGTTAGTATCTTGGTTCAGCAAGAAACAAAGCTCAATTGCGCTATTTACAGCTGAAGCAGAATATGTCGCTGCTGCATCTTGCTGCACACAACTACTTTGGATGATGCAAACCTTGCAAGACATTCAGATCACATGCACTCCACCCATCTCCATTCTATGTGATAATACAAGTGCCATCAATATCTTAAAGAATCCAGTCATGCACTCCAAGACCAAGCACATACCCATAAAATATCATTTTCTACGTGAACAAGTGCTTAAACAAAAGGTCAAACTGGAGTATGTTCCCTCCAAAGAACAAGTTGCTGATATATTCACTAAACCACTATCCAGAGAGACATTTGAATATCTCAAACAAAAGCTAGGAGTAGTTGTTGCATCATCCTGCTGTTAAATCCAATTTTTCAGAAAAATTTTGTTATATGCGTGTTTCATAAAGTAGAGTCATGTACACACGCTGGTTGCTATGGGTAAAAGAGTGTATATGTGTTTCAAACAAGAAAAACAGTTGGGCAGGATCTGATATGGGTGCTTTGACTGATATTGATGATTAATGTTTATATGCTATGTTCATTAATTTTATCTGACTGACAAAGATGCCTTGATCATTGGTAGCACAAGTTCAGGGGGAGCATTAGCCTTCACGTACATTCAACATTGTTGGCATTATGGTTGCTGAGTCTAGCTATGGCTTCAGATATTTATATCATTTGTTGCTTGAGTCATGCAAAAGTCTAGGGTGTGATATGTCTTCTCATACATTTTAATGAGTCTTCTTGGACAAATGATGTAATATGTATCCCCACTTTACATGGGATGGATGATGTAATATTTATTGTTTATGTCATGTATAAACAATTGGTATATCCCCACTTGGTTGGGTGGATGAATCCAATTTGGCATATCCCCACTTGGTTGGGAGATGGATGTATGCATGAGTCATTGGTGATAGGAAGATCATTGGTGATGTATGTAGTCATGAAAATCATTTTGCAGACTTTGCTTGTACTCAGGGGGAGCATGACCCTTTTCCCTTGATGTCAAAGGTGGAGAGTGACTTGGTGTTGTTGTTTCCATCAAATCCAAAGGGGGATATTGTTGGCATTATGATACAAGTGTTGTCCTTGATGGAAACTCACTCAGATGAAAGATCCCAATACAGCAGGTTAACGACAAAAAATTACATATCAGACCACAAAGAATGAAGAAAAAGAGGTATACGCAGGTTCACTGTATACAAGTCGCATATATGTACACACGCACTTTCACAGAAGGAAAAGTGCGTATATGTTGGAAAATTAAGCTTTTGGTCTGTGGTATTTGGTCCAAGGTATTTTGACCCATGGTATTGGTCCAGGTATTTGGTCCGAGGTATTGACCCTAGGTATTTGGTCCAAGGTATTGGTCATAAGTGGTTTGATCCATGGTATTGGGAAAGGCCTAAAACTATATAAGGAGGAGAAGATCATTAGGCCAAGGTGTGCAAGTATTGAATATCTGATGAAGTGTGAGATCTAGTATGCAGGTTATTGACTTATGGTGCATTGTTGGATCTAAACCAAGGATGAACCTTAGCAGTTGATGAGGATTAGATCTAATGATGGATCGAGATCTTAAGGCTTAAAATGAATTATCATTATATGGTTTTGAACATGTATATTCTATATTTGAATATTGATGCATGTATTATTCTGTAAATATCATGATCTGGGTATAACTAAAATCTAGAATAGCTGCAGAATTATGAATTACTATTTGTAGATGTATATGATGGTTGGCTTTGAGAAAAGTGTGTATACAAGCAGGTTCGACACATGGAAGTAGTGTATATCTTATAAAGTATGTTTTAGTTGTTTTTGTTTGCTGCTGCATAGCTCTGGTTCTGGTTTGGGTTCTGGTTATTGTATTCTGGTGACAGTATTCTAAATGATCAAATTTATTGTGATTTACATATGGGTTGTCAAAGTGATTGATTGATTCGGTTGTGGTTGATTTAGAAAGTGATGACTGAGTCTCAGTGATTAGTATTTGATGACTGAATTGCAGTTATGATGTTGTTGATGGATCCAGTTTGAAATTTATGAAACGTGGTCCCTGGAGGAAGAAAGAAGGTCGTAGCCTTCTGTAGGTCGGCACCTACATACTAGTAAACATATCGACTAGTAAAAGAGCTAAGCGGTTGTAGCTCCCTTCCAGTGGAAGCTGGAGAATGATAGAATGTTGTAGCCTTCTGCAGGTAGAAGCCTGCATACTGGTATGAGTCTACACCAGTACAACATTGTAAATAGATTTTCTTAGTATTAAAATAAGACAGAGACGACAGCAACAGGTGGTTTTCACCCACATTAGGTTTCCACCTTATATCATGGTGTTCATGTGTGTTTCTTATGTGTGATGCTTTATTCTGCTTTTACTACACTGTCTAATAAATCTTTGATATACTGGTTAAAGATCAATGCATGATAAATTGGGTAAATCAAAAGTTCTTTGCGTATACGCTGGTTGTTTTCAGTACAGTCGCGTATACACGCTAGTTCACTTAGCTGAAGTAGTGTATACAAGTCTGTTTGGAAAATTGAATCATTGATATGATAATACTGATTCACCCCCCTCTAAGTATTATTTCCAACAGGCAATACCATCAGAAAATTTATTTATGTTGACCCATGTTGTCTGGGGGCACAGGACAAGAGGGTTTCCTGGATTCTCATTGAGAAGGATTATTGCGGTGGTTTTCCAAACCACAGTTAACTTCATTTGGGTGACACTTTCCTCCAACAAAGGCTAAACTATTGGGGGGCTCCCTTCAGATGCTCTTTCTGCCACAGGACTAGTCATAGAAGTGATCAATGCCCTTTCCGACCTGGCAAACAGTTCCATGGCAGAAGATGCTCCAATGGTGCCACGGTGTCTCACTCTGACACAGGTAAACAAAGTCTCAACGGTAAATGGGCTATGCCACACAATCATCGTCCACATCATCTAGGTATACATTCGCACCAAAATTCCCATATTCCACATGCTTTTCGTTCAATAGTTTAATCACCCATTACTATCCCATCATCCCCAAATGTCTCCCCCAAATCAGACTTTCCTCTTTCTACAATCCACCAACCTTCATATGTCATCCGCCACATAAGCCTACCACTAGTCAGGACATTCCCACTCCTTTTTCAGCCCAGCATCCATATCTAGACATTCCGTCTACCTCACATGTAGCATATGTTGCCCCTTTGGCACCACATCGCCATCAGTCAAAAGATAAAGGTCCATGTCTGAGCATTACTCCACCAAATTCCCCTACATCTTCGCCTAAAAATTTTGTAGGGAGTGACCTGGAATTCCTCTTATAAAGGAAGACACTTGATCTCCGTACCCTCACTATCCACGAGCCTGGGGGTCAATCATCTCCCCACATCAACCCTACCTCAGTGGGCAACATTACTGTGCGAAGAAACAAAAATTGTGGCAGTCTTCATTTTCGGGGACGATCCAATAAAAATCCATTTTCCTCCCCAATGGATCAGTTTCTAGTTGACATCCCCATTGCTGACATCTCCCCCTCATGGACCCTTAGAGCACGGCTGCCCGAGAAAGAGCTTCCATGATGTGCATCATCTCCCTTAATATCTGGGGTGTGGGCACTACCCCAAAATACTTATCCCTCAAACACCCTTTGTTGTCTTTACAACCTTTCATTATTCTTATTCAAGAAATGATGCACAATGTTCCCTGTACTGTCCAATACTTTCAGAAAATGTTTCTGAACTGGTATATATCTGCTACTGCTGCTGTGGGTCTCTCAGGTGGTCTGGTGGCCTTATGGGATCCCAGTTGGATCAATATAAAGGCTTATGGATGCTTCACTAATATCCTACTAGAAGGTAGCATTCGTGGACTACCTGGCTGTGTTCATATCTTAAACATATATGCCCCATACAGAGATAGAGGGAATTTCTAAGACCGTTTCATATCTTCTAGTTTGATGGACCTGGAGTCGCTTATTATAGCGAGGGATATAAATTGCAATATCTGTCTGGATGAAGCTTGGGGATGTTTCAGGAAAGTTGATCCTCTTGTTGGGAAAATACAAGATGCCAGCCTCATGAACAAATTTTTGGACATTTGCCCCACCAAAACTTCCCCTACTTGGGACAATGGGCGTACTGGCTCCACCTATGTCGCAAAGAGACTGGATCGATTTCTGATCCATGAACAAATTCTAGATTGTTTGGGGGATGCCTGGGTAAATATCACCAGTAACTTCATATCGGATCATAGACCCATCACTCTCAAATGGAGGAAAATGGAGCTTCGCATGGGCATCCCCTTCAAATTCAATAGAACAGTCTTGGAGGACCCTGATTTTAATAAATTGGTGCTCAAAACTTGGGGCATCTTTGGCTCTACAGGGACCTCTCCCATGGTCAAAATTCTCGAGAAACTTGACTCCCTTCGGGGAACTGTCAAACACTGGCAGAAAAAGAAAATCACGGACAACAGAAAGGAGCTTGTTGATATCCAAAATAATTTGGACTCTTATCATTCCTCCATGTCCACTCATTATCTCCCTGCTCACATCCGCTCAAACATTCAATAATTGGAACTCGGGAAGAAGAAGATCCTTATTATGGAAGAATCCACATGTTGATTAAAGAGCAGGGCGCTATGGTTGAAGGAAGGTGATCACAATACAAAATTCTTTCACATATATGCTAACCATCGCCGTAACATAAATACCATATGGGAGATTATGGAATCTGATTGACGCATACACCAAACTCAAGAGGGGATAAGTGATGTTGTTGTACAATATTTTCAAAATTCTTTATGTTGAAGACATTGTTTGGGGTATAGATCCATACCCAATCATGTATGATTCGGAGAAAAATGATGATTTTTTTATGGAAGTCTCTGAAGAAGAACTTTTGGGCACTCTTAAATCATTTAAGAGCGACAAAAGTCCTGGTCCTGATGGATGGACAATTGAACTTTTCACACACTTTTTTGAATCTCTCAAATTTGACCTTCTAGGCATGATTGAAGAATCTAGAACCATGGACTTCATCCATCATAGGATAACTCCCACATACATTACAATCTTGGGTTCTTGGCCATAAAGATTGTTAAAATAGTGATCATGTTCATATATGTATTTTTCTCAATATTGCTTCTTACATAATCCTAGAAAAGAAAGGTACTTGAGAGAAAATAACTCTTCTTTCTATTTTAAATTGAAAGGTACTCCAAAGAAAATAAGTCTTGTTTGTGTTTTAAATTGATGATTATCATGGTCTTTCCTTCACAATTTTATTGATCAAAAGAGGTTTTATTGAGGGACTATGTTATTTATGGGATTAGAAACAATTATCATGGTCTTTCCTTCAAAATTTTATTGATCAAGAGAGGTTTTATTATTTATGGGACTAGAAACAACGAAGCATATTTTATGGGAATGTTCCTTTGTAAATCTTGTTAAGTTCTAATTGAATCTCAATTCAATGGCATTCTATAAGGCTATTTACATTGGCAAGTAATACTTAATGAGACAAAAAAATAGATGTCAAATTATTAAAAATAAATCGTTATTAAAATATATACTTTTTATTAAAAATAAACATGATACTTCAAAATTATACACCAAACATTTGTCATAAGGAAACATGATACTCCAAAATTATACACCGAGGTTTACCATATCCCTATGACAATTGCTTGAAAACACTAAATAATCATCTCATTAAAGCACTATGTATCAGTTGTTCCTATTTTTGGTCAGTTTCAAAACGCTTTAATTAAACAAGTTCTTTGAGGGTCAATATGCTTTCCTTGTGCTAATTTGTAAGCATGGATAACTCTTACTAAGCTTGTGAATTTGATTTGAATCAAGATTCTTTCTGGGATATTTACATAAGGCTATCTAAAATTGTTTGACTCAAAATATCTTACATTTTACACCATTATTACTTAATCTTATATATTAAAATATTTTATTAATAATCCACATTGTAATTATTTATTATTATAAATATTTTTAAATGTTACATATTAATTTTATATTAAAAAGTGAATGAATAATGAATTTCTCCCTTATTAGTCTTATTAGGAAGTATTTTTATTCTTATTATGAAGTATTTGATATTTTTTATTTTTATTTTTATTTTTCGATTATGTTTTCTTCAAGATTAGAATTTTTATTATGTGCAACATTAAAATATGGTATTTTAATATTTTATATGTATATGAAGTTGATATTGACATAAATAGTTAGCATAGATTTTCAAGTACTTTATTTAAATCTTACATTGAAATACTTTTGGAAAATATATAAGATTTAAACATTCTATTCACACTTTTGTTTTCTTATAATTAATTTATCTTCTTTTTTTTTAAATTGATATGAAATTTTATGACACTGAATATTTTATTTTTTACTTAGAGTGAGTGAAATATATTTCCCACATTGGGTTGTAATATCTATTTTTTCTTCTTCATTTTTTAGTTAATATGAAATTTTATGATGTCATATAGTCATGGAATTATTTATGATTTGGAATGTGTAAAACATTTTTACCACATTGGGTTGTAATATCAACAACAAAGGTTGTAATGGATGATGTTTTATAATTCTGTCATATATCCAGAAATAATTAATTATTTTTGGAATCATTTGACCGCGGATCCCACAGTATTGAACTTTTTATACCACGTTTCAAATCCAAATGGGATCCATCATCAGGGTTTGAGAATGATGATAAAAGAAGAGCAGATTAGACAGAATAAATACTCATGAGGATAAATTTTAAGGAACAACATACTGTCGGCTAGAATCTTAATTTAATTTATATTTTTAATTTATTTTTATTTTTAATAAATTACTTTTATTTTATTAAAATTTTTGAAGAGTTAATATCTAGGTTTATAACCTATAGATTAAAAAGGAATTAGAACTAATACTAAAATTAGATAATAGATTGAACTAAAATATATTAATTTCCATATAAATTAATTTAATATATTAAACTAATTCATATTATTAATTATAAATAATAAATATTTATAATTAATTAATATATTAATTAATAGTTATATAGAAATTATTATATTATAGCAATAAAATGTTAATTATTAAGTTAAAAGAGCAATTTCTATAAAATAAAGGGATAATAAATTAATTCTTATAGAAATACTCGGGTAATATATCAATTTCTATATATAAATTAAATTAATATATTTGAACCAAATCATATTAACAATTATAAATAATTAATATAATAATTAATAATATAATAATTAATATATTAATTAATGGCTATTTATAGAAATTAATTATTAAAGTATTTTAATGTTAATAATTCTATTTATGATATAAATAAAAAGATACTGACCAATAATAATAGAATAAGAGAGGGATAACTTACCTGCTGAATGCTTACCTGGGGATGGGTTGACACTTTTTGATTTCCCTGATCAAGGGAAGCCAGCTCCCGCTAATCTCCATACCATTGTCTCTGTTCAGATTACAAGGATGCTTAATAATTTCAAGTGCTTCTCTGATCTTTCGTCTCTGATGCTGCTCTTCCCTTGCGATAATTGATGCGTTTTCCAGGCAGATGTGGTGCTTAGTCTTTGAGGAGTGTTCTGCCAAGGCTGAGGTCCGAGATCTTCCATTTTTGATGTCAGCGCCATGTTCCTTGAGCCTTGTCTGGAGGGAGCGACCTGTTTCACCTATGTAGCTTTTTCCACAAGAATAGTCTATTTTATAGACTCCTTTAAGTTGATGCTTGTCAATATCATCTTTTACAGACTTCAAACTTTGCCTGATAGTACTCGGAGCTGAGAAATGAGTTATAATGCTTTTCTTTCTTAGGATTTTAGCGATTTTGTCTGTAACCCCATGGATATAAGGTAGAAAAACCTTACCACATTGAGGTTGGTTTTGATCCTTAGGTTTGAGAGATAACAACTTTCTTTCAGCTTTTTCTATGGCTTTTTTAATCTCATGATCTTTGTAGCCTATATTCTTAAAAGTTAAAACTAAATGTCTCTTTTCTTCGTTCAGATGCTCTGAGTCCAAAATTCGAAGGGCTCTAATGGCAAGAGTGTTTAGAACACCAAAATTTTGGGCTGGGTGATGGTGGTAATCCGCATGGAGGTAACTTTCTGTGTGGGTTGACTTCCTGAAAACCTTATGGCCCAAAGAGCCATCCTCTTTTCTGATGATTAGAATGTCCAAAAATGGGATGTTCATGTTTTCTTCAAGCTCCATTGTGAATTTTATTTCTGGAGAGATAGAATTTAGGTGAATGAAAAACTTGTCAAGTTTCGCTTTACCATGTGTCCATTTTATATTGGTATCATCAACAAAACGCTTCCACCAGGCTGACTTTAAAAGATATGATTCCAGGGCCTTCTTCTCCAAGTATTCCATGTATAAGTTGGCCACGATTGGCGAGAGGGGTGATCCCATTGCCACACCAGATGTCTGCTCATAAAATATTCCTTGGAAGGTGAACACAGTTGACCTTAGGCAGACTTCAGCTAGCTTTGCAGTCCCTGGATCAGTAACATCTTTTATAACCTGAATGGCTTCATCAAGAGGAATCTTCGTGAATAAGGAAACCACGTCAAAGCTTACAAGGATGTCATCACGTTCCATTCTTTCATTTTTAATAAGATTCACAAAGTCCTGGGAGTCTTTGATGAAGGAATCAGTATTTCCGACAAAGGGTTTAAGAATTTTAGCAACGTATTTAGCGAGCTCATAGGTTGGGGAGCCAATAGTATTAACTATCGGTCTAAGGGGGACCTCTTCCTTATGGATCTTGGGTAATCCATAGATTCTAGGGATGGTTTCGCAAGAGGGGATTAATTTCTTCTTTAATTTTTCGTCAAGGTTGGAATCTAAGATGATCTTTTTTACATCCTTCATGATTTTGGGCATGGGATTACTGCTCAGCTTCTTATAACTGCCACAATTTAGGTGATCATTCATTTTTCATACATAGTCTTCTTTATCCAAGATGACTGCTGCTCCTCCTTTATCTGCTTTAAGAACCACCACCTTGTCATTATTCCGCAAGGACTTGAAGGCTTTTTGTTCTTCCTTACTCAAGTTGCTTTTGGGGGTTTTGGCTTTTCTCATGATGAGAGAAAACTCTTGCCTCAATGTTTCTTTATCTTCCAAAGGGAGGTTACTAATCCCATCTTCTATGCTACAAATCATCTTTTCAATGGGGAGGCTTTTAGGAGCCACTGCAAACCCCATACCTTTGTTGAGAATGTTAATGGCAACAGGGTCTAATTCCTGGGAAGACAGGTTGACCACTTTTCTTTTTGATCTTGACTCACAGGTGTTTTCTGAAGACCTCATGTCTAAGTCTTGATTGCTAATGTCTCCCATGCCATCTTTGGAGTTCCCTAAATACTGATTGCTTCTGTTATCTGGGGTCTTATTTTTGCACTCATTGTCTAACCCAACCGCCTGTTCACCCTTGTTAGGCGCATTACTTTCGACCCTTTCATGTTGGATTCCAATGTTTAATCCATGAATTTGCACACCACCATAGAAACCGTTGACTAGGTCATGAGCAATTTCCCTGGAAACCTGCATCCTCTCCAGAGTACCCATGCCAACTACGTTGTTATTGTTTCCGTCCTTCTGCGCCCTGACCAGTGTGTTGTCATTACCAGTGCCGTTGTTATTCATCAGATCTGGTTTAGGCAATTCTTCATGTTTAATAACCTCTGCGCAGTTATTATCCCCAACGTTATAATCTTTTGAATTCTCATGAATGCCATCCTGGTGACTGATGACACTGCTTTCCAATGAAGCTGCGCAGTTTCTAAGGCTTACACTGCTTGAATAACCTGCGTAGTTTGACCTACCTACACAGTTTCTAAGGCTTACACTGCTTGAATAATCTGCGTAGTTTCTACCGTTTATCACTTGTGAAGTTGGAGTACTACCTGCGTAATCTCTAAGGTTTACATAATTTAAATTAACAAAACAATTACTGCCTAT